>BMAW01028032.1:34124-74985 GCA_019974015.1 Nephila pilipes
TGCAATTGTATATCTCTTTTCATTGCAATTGTATATCTCTTTTCATTTCAATTGTATATCTCTTTTCATTGCAGTCGTATATCTCTTTTCATATCATATCTCTTTTCGCATTTTAACACATGGATCAATAAGTTCCGAGACTAACCCAGAGATGGCGCTCGTAGTAAACCAGTAACCAGGTCTTTCTAGAGTACTAACCTTTGCTTGAAACGTGTCAAAATTTTATGTCGATCGGACCAGAAACAGCTGAGTTATCGAGGTTGGAGTAAAGTCGTTTTGTAGTTTGTTTAAAAAATGGAAAAAACCGAGTTTCGTGTTCTGATAAAACATTGTTTTTTAATGGGTAAAAACACCGTGCAAGCGAAACAATGGATTGAAAAATGTTACCCGGACTCTTGTCCATCAAAAGCAACGATTTGTCGGTGGTTTGCCGAGTTTAAACGTGGTCGTACCGACACAAATGACGCGGAACGCTCGGGTAGACCTGTGGAAGCCGTTACACCGGAAAATGTGAGTGAAGTGACAAAAATTATAATGAAAGATCGTAAAGTGAAGCTCCGTGAGATTGCTGAGATGACACAGATATCATATGGAAGTGTATTTACTATCCTTCATAAAAAATTGAGCATGAAAAAGGTTTTTTCCAAGTGGGTGCCGCGATTGCTTTCGATGGAACAAAAACAGCAACGAGTCGATGATTCAGAAAGCTGTTTATCGCTATTTACTCGCAACAAAAAAGATTTCTTGCGTCGTTACGTGACCATGGACGAAACATGGATACATCACTACACTCCAGAGTCGAAGCGGCAGTCATCTGAGTGGCGCACAGCTGGCGAAAGCCGTCCGAAGCGTCCGAAAACGCAGCAGTCAGCTGGCAAAGTCATGGCGTCAGTTTTTTGGGATACGCATGGCGTGATTTTCATTGACTACCTCGAAAAAGGTAAATCGATCAACAGTGATTATTATATTGACTTGCTGGTGCGTTTGAAGGAGGAAATCGCAGAAAAACGACCACACAGTCTCGGGACTTATTGATCCATGTGTTAATATTAAAGAAATAATAAATAAAAAATATATACTCAAAATGCACAAGATGATAATTATTATACATTAATCAAGAAGAACAAAACTTATGGCTAATTACTACTGTTTCACATTTTAAACTTTAAATAACTTGCTGTTCCTTATTATTTAAAATGAATTTAGATTATATTATTACAAAGTAGAAGAATGGAAATGCTTTGAGCAAGATTCTAACTATCGTATTTGTTATGGCAAAACGGATAAATTTATTTTTATGAGGATTTAAAAATAGGCTTTAAATCCATGTATTAAAAACCTCCATACATTTTAATCCCTTCCTATCTGAAATGGAATTTTCAAAAAAAGTATTAAACAGTTGTGGAAACCTCAAAATATGTTCGGTATGAGACAGAGGTTTCAAAATTTCCAGTCAAGGATACCTTAAGATAAGTAAAATTCCCGCGGATCGAAGTATATGAGGTCATGTGAAATTTCAATTTTTCGGTAGAAAAATAATTATTTTTCAGTTCTTCTTCAAAGTATCACAGAAACACTCTAAGTCGATTCAAATCGCAAACGGTTGATTAGAATATTGATACTAGAGGCTCACTTTTTAAAATTCGATTCATTTTTTCGATTTGTGATTCCGTTGTTTGTATTATATTTCCAATTCCTACCAGTGTTATTTTTTTTCTGTATTTTATTATTGCTTTTATTGTTTTGAGTAATAAAATCTATAACTTGTTTTTCAAGATCAACACAGAAGATAATCTGAAAAATAAAAAATATTAATAATTAACAAAAATAAAGTTCCAAAAACATCCTCGCACTTATTCGAAATCGAGGTAAATCGAACACTTCCAATCAAGGCATTTGGAACAAACAAAAGTCAACCCGTTCTATAAAAAGTCATCCGCTTATAAAAGACTTTACCGTTTTCGATGGTTGCACCCGTATGACAAAGAATCCCTTTCATCCTTTTTGTGATCAAGACACGAATTACTACTGCTCGTGACACGAATACTACGCCTTCGCAAAAAAAGAACTTTCGTTACACTCTTTCCAGGAGAATCGTTTGACCTCTTTGTCGAGACAAATACGTTCCGGTTTGACGCCTCCTTTTGGATGATCGTAACAGAAAAATAATCAACAAGCGATTCTGAGAGTCGTTTGCTTAGATAGTTTCTGACTCTAATTGTGGCATCGTTATTCTTTTTTTCCCCTTTGCCTTTGAGTTAAATTTAAAGAGTTTGTGGAACTGAAAAGGTTTACTCGCAAATAACTGAGGCTAATTTTGAAAGTATTTTTTAAATTAAAAACAAGGATGAGTGATAAAAACAATGAACAAAAATTTGAATGTTTGGTACAAGGCCAAAACGTAACATATCGAACGAGCATTAACAAAAAATGTGAATTTATTTCAATTATTTTTGCAGTTAAGCAGAAATTGCCTTTTTTTTAAATTAAAAATAGTTTATAATACCGTATTAGCCCGAATGTAACACGATACCAGATTTTTTTTATAAGGATAATAGAAAAAGATGAAAATTAATGCGATCCATACATTTTGCATTAAAAAATTCAAAGAAATTATATTTCATTCAGTTAAGCCTTTATTTGAAATAATTAATAACACAGGTCATGAATTATAATGAACAATAATTATTATTGTTCATTATAAATCAATTAGAATAGTTGTTATATTCCCATTACTTAAACCTCGAATTTAACGGGAAATAATTACTCTAAAACATCGCGTTACGTTCGGGATAATACGGTAATTATTGACTACATTTTATTGTGAAAAATTACTTATAATTGATAATGACAAAATTGACTCGTTTAATTTTAAAGTGATTTTCTTGCAGTTGAATTTCGATAGTCACTTCGACTCTCAACAGTGACGTTGGGACGGGGTGGGGGAGGCATAAGGATTACTGTGTACTGAAATTTTAAAACTAAAGCTTTTTTAAACTGAATCTTCATTACTTTTTCTGTGAAAAAGCAACATTCGAAATTCACTACTCCACATAAACATTTCTTATCGCCTGGAAAATAAACAATAAAATTTGAAATTAATTTTGAGATAATGAGTTGAAGTGGAAACATCCATATGAAAAATTTCTCATTACGTCCCTGGACACAAGGGATTACCTTCTTTAAGTAAATACGTCGTCACGACCGCGAGAAACCCTAATGATGGTTAACATAGGTGACGCGCCCCCAGGCTACCCTAGGATCATTCTCTATTTTCGACTCAAAATACTGTCAACCACTTTTCTTTTCTTTTTCTTCTATCTCTCTAGATGTTTAGAACACAGATACACATTCGATGGGACAACATAGTCAAATTTAGCTCATATGCCATAAACATTAACTTTCATTCATTCATCATTCTATAGTCACCTTGTGTTTCAAGTAATTTTTGTGAATAATTCGAGCGGTTAATGAACGAGTAACTTTTTCTTACCTTAACAGTGAACTTCTTGAGTTTTCGTTGCTGTAGTAATATTTCGAAATGGAATTTTAATGTTTCTGTTGCACAGTTCATTTCCCCATCAGAGTAAGAATAAAAAGACATTCTGGCAATATTCGAAGTGAAACGAAAATAAGCGAGATTTTTTTTTATGACGGTGGACAATTTTGTTATATATTTCGCCATGGCAACTATGATGAATTATTTATATCTTAAATAATAGTTTGGAATAATTTAATTCTTCAGTTGTCCTTTATTTAGTCGCTAGCTCTCTGAAACAAAGGGAATTAGAATGGAATGACTCATAAAAAGTGAAACTGCTCCACTAACAGCAAAAACTGTTATCTACCGGAAAAGTACTTGCAACTGTTATTTAATAATTCACAAGGCATTTTGTACTTATTTCTTCATGACCGATGTACAGTTATTATAGTATACAATTTGGCTTATGGAAAAGGTTTATAACACGGACTATTCGCGTAGCTCCCTTATCTAACATACTGTACTTCTTTCTGATTATCAGTTTAATTTTTTTTCCAGCTTCTTTCCAATCAAACGAAACGTAGTTGCGCAAATTAGGAAAACTTCAGAAGTGGAGTGAACAGATATTATCAAGTCGTATAAAAACGATAAAGAATTGGATTTGATATCGATAAAAAGGTTACGATAATAGGAAGATTGCTAGTGAATAGTGTGCGGGAGTTTCTTGCTTGTCTATATGATTTATAAAGCCTGGAACCCGACTCTGTTTGGTCGCATTACTTTTCATGGATTAAATTGCTAGTACTCGAGGCGAGGGACATTGAACTGACAGAGAGAGCACTCCCTTGTTACAGAAATAATAATATTTTGAATAGTAATTGACTAGATTCCTGAACTATTGGTGTGGGATCATTTTAATCACTTTATTTGTGCTTGGGATTAAGTTGAAATACAGATTTGTGATAAGACCAACATTTATAATGACAGACGGGCAGGGTAATAGAGATACGCCCAATAAAAACCCCATGTCGGCCCAAAAGACGTTCCATCGGGATTTACAATGCTCTTCTCAGCTCTTAAGCGACGCAAGACTTCCCACAGCTAGTATATAATTCAAAAAAATTCCAGAAAATTTTCTGAACAACAATTGGACATCCTCACTATATTCGAAATTTAACACCTTTGGACTATATGGTATCAAATCCCTCCAAAAGAAGCACTAGGAGAAGAAAAATTTTCATCAAATACAGAAGTGGAAGAATTTTTGAGGAAACGGCTCCGTACACCTCTGGCTTCTGCTAATCATGCAGGAATAAAAACTTCCAATACGTTGGTAAAAAATTAAGTAGATTTTAAAGGAGTATACATAGAAAAATGACATTCGTATAGTTTTGGTAAGCAGTGTTTCAATAAATAGATATTTTGAAAATTATCTCGTTTGTGGTTGATCTTCCGTCGTACTTTTCCCCCGTTTGCTCGTTTAAGCTAAAAGTTTTAAAATTCGTGTTAAACGTAATAATTCTTCCACAGATCAGATTTTTATGCCAAACACGTTGTAACATGGGCCCTTCGCGAATTTTCCCCATCAACTAACACCTGGGGTTTCTTTCTGATTTTGTGTTTGAGTTCCTAGCTTCTTCCCAATAAAATGGTATGCGATGCAAAATAAGTAAGCCTCGGAAGTGGAGTGAATAGATACAATCAAGTCGTATGAAAGCGACAAAGAACTGAATTGAAATTACTAAAATTACAGTGAAAATAAGAATGTTAATGTGATGTGCGTGAAAGCATTCTGTCGTGTATAGCAGATTTGGTGATATTAGGACTCAACGCTGTCGGAGCAATTGCAGGAGATACTCGCATTTTATTCCGGTAAGAGCATTATTTGATGGAATATAGAACTTGTTAGTACCTCTCGGAGAAGGAAAGAAAATTGTTGAAGAGCAACCCAAATATATAATTCAGATAAAATTGATTATTTATTTAATTAGTCTCAGCTTGAACTAAGATTTAAAATTTATAATCTTATGATTAGGATAACATCTAAGATGACAGACGAATTGAATAAAAAGAAGCCGTCACAACATAATAAGGTTTCTAAGAATAAAATGCAAGGTGTCCCAAAAAGATCCTTACAACTTCAAAAATATACTTAAAAAAAGAATAGGCTACAGCAAAAATAATTACAACAAAAGATATAAAACTCAAAGGTTTCTTCCACATGATTTCGTTTTCTTAGCACGAACAATATCAAGACGATGCTTCGATTCAATCCCCGAACGTTTCAGCACGCCAGCATCGATAGTAGCTACACTGTTTGAATGTTTTGTTTCAATTCTATGAGACTTAATTTTTGTTCACTATACGTCACCTTTTACATAACCCCAAAAGAAAAAGTCTAGTGGAGGAATGTCAAAGGATCAGGGTGGCCCTGCTATGGGGCCATCCCTGCCAATCCGC
Organism: Nephila pilipes; assembly: GCA_019974015.1. Taxonomy (NCBI): domain Eukaryota; kingdom Metazoa; phylum Arthropoda; class Arachnida; order Araneae; family Nephilidae; genus Nephila; species Nephila pilipes. Next base: position 40,066 of record BMAW01028032.1, read on the forward strand.
TGGCCGCGGTAGCTTAGCGGTCATGGTTTCGGATTCATGGCCGGCGGTTTTCTTTCAGTCGCGGGTTCGATCCTTGGCCGCCAAAGACCCGTCGTGTAGCCGGGGATGACGCACGCTAAATCTGTCGAGGCCCAAAGTCCTCCCGTTGGCGTGGTGTGGAAGTTAAGAGAGGGGTGCCAGCTCAAATGTTGTCCACGTCACTGTACTGAGATTCAAAATTACGAATTCTGTCGCCAATAGCCCTCGTGTTGCTTCTAGTGCGACGTTAATAAAAAACTAAACTAAACTAAACTTTTTGCGACAACTCGTATATTGCAGATTTTTCTCGATTTTCAAAAATTCGCAATTTTGTACACAATCAGTTCTGTGCTTTAGAATCAAATTTTTATCGGTGAGTATAGTAATATCGAGTTTATCGATAAGATTTTGACATTCAAGAAGATGAACGGAGCTTTCCCGCATCTTGGAAAAAACTTTGTTTATCATATAAGAATGTATTTCCAATGGAGAGAGAGGATACTTCTGATGTGTATGAAAGGGGATAAAGATGACACATCTTGTAACGGAACTCTTATCCAAGGGATAAAAGAATACCATTCAACGATTTCTCGATAAATTTGTTAAGAAAAATTCAGATACTTATAAAAAGTGATTCCTTATTAATAACACAGTAGCTTGAGTGACTACATTCCAATACACCTCGTTAAAAATCATTAGATCCTACTTTTGGATATTTTTTTTACGTTCCTCTACTATTGCTCATATTTCTGGCATCAATTAAATGAAAAAAGTTACGTTCCGCCTTATCTAAATTCCATGAATGTAATGTTATTTAATTTAAAAAACATTTGTAAGCCGACGTGATCACTATAAAAAGATTGGTTCGAATATTAAATAACAATTGCCTAATAAGTAGGGTTATTAAAAAGAGGATCTATTTTGTTACAATTAAGGTCAAAAGCGGTTTTTTTTTTAAAGTTTTCATGAACGAAATTACATTAAAATGATTTCACATTAACACTTTGTACGTGAATTAGTTTGTCCGTACTTACTTCTTAAATAATAAAATCTTAACACTTAATAGAGACTTCATTGGAGAGCTCAGAATAAATGTAATTATTTAAAATTTCATATTTATCGATATGATATTAATTGCGTGTAAAGAAGTATTATGCGATGGAAAATAGTTTATTGGTTGTCTAATTTCAGTTCATAAATATCGAGCGATTTTTTTTTTAAAAAAAAGAACATTATTTTTTGCCTTTTCTTTAGAAACACAGTAATCATCTACATCTGATTATGGTGTAACATAAAGGGCACTTTGATGAGTTGCAACAAGATATTTATATTTTCTCTGCGATCAAAGCAGAAAGGAAGCCTCTGTGTAAGAAACTTTATTTCGATTGAGTCATAGGTTGGAGTGCCGATGTCTCTAAAGACCCGTCATGTATAGACGTCAATGCATGTCATATCAGTAAGGGCTCCAAGTCCTCGTGTTGGGATGGTGTGGAAGCTAGAATAATGGGGTGTGAACTCAGGTACCTTTCTCGTCACTTGATCTGGATTCAAAAAGACGAAGCCCTTTACCAAATACTCTCGTATTGCTTTAAGTGTGACGCTTATAAGCAATAGATCGATTAATGAATTTGTTAGAAACTTAAAATACTTATTCTTTGATTTTTGTTAGCAGATTTACTTAATATTTAAGTGATTTTCGTATTTATCTTGTGTTATTTACCGTTATAACTATAATTATATAAATATAACTTTTTTATAATTTCATTTTCCTGAAACTTGAAAACTGGTGATGAAAAATAGAGTCGGGAGAACCTGGAGAGAGATTTACTTGTTTTATGAAATTGAATCTCGATTCAACCAAAACATATGGAATATGGGGGATGATACACACACACACACATACAGAGAGAGGGTTAAATTTCCAACTCAAATTCCTCACTTGATGTGATGTAAAAGTTGTCATGATGGAGTGAATTTGGAGTTAGGCTTTCTTTTTCCCATATAACCACGTTTTATAGCAACAATGTTCTTCAAAAATAGTCCATTGTGTAGCTCGTCTTAGATATTATTTAAAATGATCAAACATGAAATTTATTATCATTAAAATATCCGATCCAATTTGATAATTAAAAAAAATGACCTCAAATTTTTTTTTGTAATCGAAGTGCTCCTGCAGATATTTAAAATAGAATTCGAAAAATATATTCAAGAGAAAAATAGTTTTAAAAAGGACTGACTTGCAATGAATCACAAATGTATAAAAACAGTTTCTCAAATAAAAGTGAAACTATTTCAGCTATAAAAGCACGAGAGTTACTAGTTGCATAAGAATGCAAATTTATGCCTGCGAATTGTGGAAATGATGTCTTGAAAGTGAGGTACTTCATATTTCAGGTATGACGAATATGAAAATTGAGATGTTTTATGAGGGTACTTCATATCAGAAAGAAAATTATTAACCTGATTGATGTAATGAAAAGTAGCTGATTCTCCAACACTTCCAGAGAGGACTGTGAAAGAGATGAAAATTTTTCGATAATTTTCTGATACTCATTCAAGCTCAAATTTTTCTTTCTTGAGTAGATAAATTTTACTCGGTACTTTTGTTTTAAACACAATAATATTAAATAATGTCAAGATTTTAACCATACAGGTATCTTGCATTGGCATTTTTCTTTATTATACTCATTTTTGTTTCAGAATTAATATTCCAGATATTTTTGTTACTGAAGTATAATTTTGAAAAGAATTGCAATGTTTATATTTGTCTTCTTTTTGTGACATGTTTGTTTGTATTCATTTTTTAGTGTCTTTATCTATTCATGTTTAATTTCGTTTATTTAAACCGATTCTAAATAAACAAATTTTACTGTTTTCTTTACAATTGTGTTTTTTTTTCCTTCCTCAGAAATTGTGCAGCAATGTCTTCACGAAACAGAAGGGTGTTGGTTCTTCTTTTGCTATTCCTGATCTGCTCTCAAGGTTTCTGCTCCGATTCGTCACCCCCGGAAACTCCCCACCGACAAAAAAGGGGGATAATGAAGATGATGATGCACATCATGTGGGATCCCGTCCGTCTCATCAGGTATTGGTATGCATACGACGTCACCAAGGAGATCGCCAAGAGTTGGCGAAAAATATTGCCTACAATGATGCTCTTACCTTTCAACCCGAGTTTAGCAGAAACTCCTGGAATCGCCAAATATCTCCACCCCACTCATGGACTGGGAGCTACCAAGCACCATAAGGGCGCGAAACCGTTTGCTTATCCTGCGGTATCGAGTGCTGAAACCTATTCTGCCAGTCAGTTCCCGAAAGATTACTTGATTGCCGATCCTTCATTAAAAGATTCATTTTCTCAATTCCAACCTGGTTCCGGGGTCGTATTTGAAGGACCTCATAAGCAGGTTGTTTCAGAATCTTCTTCCAATTTAGATACCGCCCCCGGAGTATTTCAGCAATTTTTAAATTCCAGACCCCAGCAGGGTCCTGATGGATCTCGGAACATTCCCATCTCTTCTTTTCCCATGTTAGCGGAAGGATTTGGCAGCAATGAGGAGCAACAGCATGTGTTATTGCATCCAGTTCCTCACGGCGGAGGCCCTTTACCAATACTACCACATTCCCAGGCAGCCTCTGGCGAGCAAATGAAACTGATGCCTTTTCCTTTCAAAATTGACAATCCCAGCAAAGAACACATAATATTCAAAGCAATGCCGATTTCCAGTGCTGAAATTCCCGACCTATCCGTAGAAAAACATGAAGGTGACAATATTCCATCGTCAACTAATAGTAACAGTAAGGGAATCAGAAACAATTATTTCAAATTACCTTCTGAACCCCCGTATTCTAGTTACTTTCATTACCAACCTGATCCCAGTCCTCAAGGGAGTTATGAGGAGGGTCAAAAAGAAGGGCAGGCACAAACTCCTCACATAATCCATACGGGTCGGCAGGAGCTTCACATCGTCTTGCACCCAATCCCCATTGGAAATACCGATCCGTCTTCTCCAGCGACAAATGCACACGCTTTGCATTTCGTTCCGGTCAATTTCAACTCAAGTGAGGAAGCCAACAACTTATTCCCCATTAAATTTCAGACGGTTTCAAAGGCCTCAAATCAGGGCGAATCGCGCGAGAAGAAGAATTCTGTTCCTCCGGAGTACGACGAGGAATTTTATCCATCCAACAACAATTCCGGTAAGACGTCGAAGGTGTATGTGAGAAAAGATGAAGGTCGTTATGGAAGTCACGAAGAAGATGGCAATGCTTCGTCCTCTTCGGAAACGTCGAACTCCAAACAATCTTCCCGCATCACTTGGATTTTGAAAGAATCTAAATCAAGTAGACGCAAAGATACCAAAACCCTTGACAATGATTCGGAGAGTAGCATTCCTAGGGTTAGTTCTGTGAATTTTAAAGATGGCGATTCTCAAGCTAAGCAACCTTTGAGGCTTAACGGCCAATTTATTGATCTTGAACAATTACGGGAAGATTTGAGACATGGCACACCAGTTCTGATTCCTTTCAATAGAAAAGAACCATTTTCGACTCCAACGAAATCGAGCGATAATTCGGCGGACATCATACAGTTGGATAACTACGATGGATTAGCATTCAGTGCGATGAACATGCCAAAAGAATTTGTAGCTGAAAAAGTCTCCGATGAGAAGACTTCATCTGAAAATAATTCTGCTGAACAGTTTGAATCGAAGAATTCTACCCAAAGAATAATATTTTTCTTAAGAAGACCTCCGCCAAATAATCGAAACAGAAATTGAAAAAGAGAGAGAAGAAAACAAATGTATACTATTTTCTTCGCATTTTTAATTTTGTTATTATATTCTATTGTACAAAGTTTATTTTACATTCAAGTGAAATGAATAAGTTTATTTTACTTGTTGATGAACTGTATATAACTCATAATGAGTTTTATCTCTGTCAGGGACTAGTAAAAATTATATTAGGATAATGGAAAACTGGTTTTTCCTTTGCTGTAAGATGACGTTATTTTTAAATTAAATTTCTAATGTACTCTTTCAGTGTGTTCTGTGCTTTTTATTCTTTCAAATTACAAAAAAAAAAAAAAAAAAACTTTTAAATACAAAATAAGGCGTTAAAATTTATAGTTAACATAAATGAAGACAGTAAAACCAAATTTGCTACATTTCTTTTCTTTTTAAAACGTTTTTCTGAATTTCCCTTGGTGTGTGTGTGTGTCATCAAATTTTCGATCGTTAATTTAACCAACTTCCCATCAAGCTAGAACTCTGAAACCTTGGGAATCGTTCTCACTCGCCTAACAATGCGATATTTAGACATTTGCGACAAGTTTTAGCTAGTATTTTCTTCAATAATGCAGTTTATCCCAACCACTTGGCGCGATTTCAAAAATTGGCACCAAACTTGGCAATTTTTTTTGTTTGGCTAAACGTTAAGTCCGTAAAACGGACCAGGGTAGCCACATTTGGCAAAATACTGCCAAATAATTCTTGTCGCCAAGAGTGATTGGGTTAAACTGCATTCCAACCATTTAATTTACCGGATGAATTAATTAATTTTAGTTACTTTTAACGTTTTTATGTATTTCACTTGGTGTGTGTGTGTATCAGTGTGTCATCAAATTTTCTATTGTTAAATTAACCAACTTCCCTTCAAGCTAGAGCTCTGAAATTTCGGGAACCGTTCTTACTTGCCTAACAATGCAATATTTAGATATTTTCGACCAGTTTTAACTAATATTTCAATAATTTTTCTTAATAAACTTTGCCACTATATAAAAACGTTGTTTTTAAAAACGTCGGTTTTTATCTCGAATTATTTCATGTTCATGTTAAAACACGATGTTCAGTCGTGATCTCCTCAAAAAGTTTTATTTGTTTATCGATCGTATGAAAATTAATTGTTATAAACACTCATAATAACCAGTAAAACAATGTGCTGATATCAAGCAGAAGAACCGTGGAGAGCCATTAAAAGTCAAATGATCAAACTGAGTGGCATAAGATACTAAAATATTTCAAAAAGATTCGAACTATTTTTAATGTGAAATTAAATAGATTTTAGAGGCAGCGACTATTTAATTGTAGAATAAGGAAATTTGAATTGATAGTTTTAGTTGGAGAAAAAGGTTTATGTTCTGATTATTGGGTTATTGCTATTTTCTATTATGATTTTCCGATTATGTTTTTATTTCCTGAGTTTAGCTACAAAATTCTTTTTTTCCCCCTTTTTTTCTATATTGGGGTCGTAATCAATTACTTCTTTCTGACGTATTGAGAGGTATTTGTCATCATTATGAGAATTTTATTTTGCATAATTTGCACTTTTTCATGTTCATCCCAATCAGAATTTGCATTCGATATCACTGGGAGCAGAGTTTGCTTACAAAGTAAGATTTTATTTAATTAAAGGAGAGAAGACCGCCAATCAGAGATATGCATAGTTCATCTGAAAGGTACGTAATCTACTAAGTCTGCAACAAAAGAGTTGTGTTTAAAAAAAATATTGATCCTTATTTATTTATTATTTTTTTTACTGAAAATGAGCCAGTGCTATCGCTTTTATTTGCTTTTCAGTGACAAATTCTGAGATAATTTTAGAGAAAAACTTTTGAAACATAAAAGTAAATTTCAATTCACATCAATTGTATCGTCAACTATTGCAATAAAAATGTTTAGTAATATTCAATTAGATGATAAAGCTACTTTCTACTGGCCATTTTGATTTCGTGATCCTATGGAATGTCTACTACGATTATCAAATCTAAACAATATACTTGATCTATATGAATGCAAAAAAAGGTTTCTGCAGAATTATATTTTTCCACCGATTTTTGAAAACGTTTTGGAATATTTTTAAAGACCAGAAAATCTACAAGCGAATCATTTAAATAGGGGTAAAAATATTTTTAAAAGTTGGAGGAAAAATATAATTCCGCAGAAACCTTCATTATTTTTTGATCTTTTGGGTGCACTTTTTTTGAATTCAAATAGATAAAATAGTATAGATTTGAGGATGGTAGTATATAGGAATTCCATAAGTTTAACATTACTTTCATGAAATCAAAATGGCCGGTAGATAGGAGCCTTAAGGTTCCCGTCTAACCGCTATTTTGATTTCATCAGCTTAATGTTAATCCTATGGAATTTCGACTTGAACTCTCCTATCTTTACTATTTGATCTATTTGAATGCAATAAAGTGCATCTGAAAGAGCAAAAAAATAATGAATGCTTCTGTGGAATTACTTTTTCCCTCCAATTTTTAAAAATATTTTGAAACTATTCTTTAAAGACCAGAAAACTCAAAAACGAATAATTAAAATAAAAATAAAAATATTGTTTTTGCTTTCTCTATCAAAGAGGACATCAGCCTCAAAGACAAAAATGTCAATAACTCAACTCAAAATCATATGATTCAGCTATTTTGTTTCTTCACACTTTTTATCTAAAAGAATAATATAACGTTTTATCTTAAAGGATATTATACATTTTTTTCCCCTTCAAATAGATAACCGGAAAAAAACGTGTAAAATGCTATAGTTTTTAACGGGTTTTCTTTAACTCACATTGTAACTTTATCTGGGTCAAAACTTTAAAAGCTTTTTTCTCACATTTTAAAACGTTCAATTGTGCTGAAATTTTTGACACACGATTGTTTTGGATGACAATACGATAATTTAATTATAATTAATAAAAATTAATCGATTAAAACTAATCATTTAATGAATTAAATTTTGCGCCAAGTTTCTCGCCAAGTCGCAAAATGGTTGCCACATCCATCGTTTAATAATTAATCATTTGCTTTAATTTTAATTACATTTAGCTTAAATATATTCTTTTTTAATGAAATTCGTTTGCTTCAATTTAGAATATCTGTTGAAATACTGAAAACTTGCAATAATCGCAGTTGCATTTCTATCTGTAATTTGTTCCTCTATAAGTAGAGTAAGTTCAGTCAATAATGTAAAATAATGTCAAACTGGGTTTATTCAAATTTTATAACAATCAAAGCACAATATATTTATTATAATGTCTGTGAATCCTTTCCCTGCATGCATCCGAAACTAAAGATCAATATTACAAAAAGTAGCTTAGCTATAATATCGTATCGTATGGTACGAGGGTTAGTTGTAAGGAAATACGCGAGAGAGCCCTGTCATAAACACTGTTTACAGCAAAGTATTTTACTAAGTGTCAGAAGAAACTAAAAGACCTTCTAAATCAGCGCTCGCAACAAATTAGTTGGCTTTCTCTCCTTGAAGGTTGGAAACGTACTGAAATACACAAGGAGGTGTGTCGCGGTTGGCTTACTTGTGATGCCCCCTGCAATGATAATATGGTTGCCCGTCTGGCCGATGTCCTTACCAGATGATTAAAAAATGATTCTCACTCTTTGGGGTGCATCTACGAGGGAGTGCGAAGACTTTTAAATGGTTTTCTCTGAGCTACAATGTACGAAAAAATGTATTAGTCACCCAAAATGATTGGAAGAGAATAGAGAGTAGCCATCTAAACTAGTGTAAAAAATTAGATTAGGAATTAGAGAAGGAAAAATAAAACGCAGCACATTTAAATTTTGGTAAACATCTATTAAATTATATGGGTGCCCTTCTGTTCTACAACCTTCTTCCATTTTTCAGGCAACTTAAAAATTCCGTCCTTCCAGAATTTCTCAGATTTTTCAAAAAAAAATTTTCTACGTGCTTTTTTTTTTTTTTTTTTTTGATCACTTTTTTAATTTTTTTTTTTTTTTTTTTTTTCACTAAGAGGTTTGTAATGATCGAAATAGGTAGAAATCTGAGGGCTTAAGGTCAGGTGAATATGGTGAAGAGGGTAGAACATTTCGACCGAGTTCTAGCATCTGTCGAGTTGACACGAGGCCGCGCATTGTCTAGATCAGAGGTCTTCAATCCGGGTTCCCTGGACCTTAGACAGGGGTTTCGCAAGTGATCACTATTTGCTTAATCAAAGGGCTAAAATTTTAATTTTTATAAAAGATCGAATTCTTAAAGGCAGTTTGTTTGGGAAAATAAATATAATTCAATATTTTATGGATAAAATAAATCTTAGATTTCATAAAAGTCACGTGCTTCAAATATTTTAATCGAGGCACAATAAATCGCATATCAATCTCCGTTCTTTGGCTTAGTCGATATAACGCATGGATCAATAAGTCCTGAGACTAACATTGAAAACAACATTTTTTTTGCAAATTTTTTTTTTATTCATCAACATAATCACCTTTTAGGGTGATACAATCGTTCCAACGCTTTTCCAATTTTTCAATACCATGTTTATAAGAAAAATTATCTTTCGCTTCAAAATAAGCTTCAATTTCAGCGATGACCTCCTCATTTGAGCCAAATCTTTTCCCTTGGAGCATTTTTTTAAGATCAGCAAAGAGCCAGTAGTCACTGGGGGCTAAATCTGGCAAGTATGAGGGGTGAGGAAGCAGATCAAAGCCCAATTCGTTCAATTTTGCCATTGTTTTCATCGACTTGTGGCAGGGTGCATTGTCTTGGTGAAAAAGGATTTTTTTTCTCTGCATGTGCGGTCGTTTTTTTGCGATTTCCTCCTTCAAACGCACCAGCAAGTCAATATAATAATCACTGTTGATCGATTTACCTTTTTCGACGTAGTCAATGAAAATCACGCCATGCGTATCCCAAAAAACTGACGCCATGACTTTGCCAGCTGACTGCTGCGTTTTCGGACGGCTTTCGCCAGCTGTGCGCCACTCAGATGACTGCCGCTTCGACTCTGGAGTGTAGTGATGTATCCATGTTTCGTCCATGGTCACGTAACGACGCAAGAAATCTTTTTTGTTGCGAGTAAATAGCGATAAACAGCTTTCTGAATCATCGACTCGTTGCTGTTTTTGTTCCATCGAAAGCAATCGCGGCACCCACTTGGAAAAAACCTTTTTCATGCTCAATTTTTCATGAAGGATAGTAAATACATTTCCATATGATATCTGTATCATCTCAGCAATCTCACGGAGCTTCACTTTACGATCTTTCATTATAATTTTTGTCACTTCACTCACATTTTCCGGTGTAACGGCTTCCACAGGTCTACCCGAGCGTTCCGCGTCATTTGTGTCGGTACGACCACGTTTAAACTCGGCAAACCACCGACAAATCGTTGCTTTTGATGGACAAGAGTCCGGGTAACATTTTTCAATCCATTGTTTCGCTCGCACTGTGTTTTTACCCATTAAAAAACAATGTTTTATCAGAACACGAAACTCGGTTTTTTCCATATTTTAAACAAACTACAAAACGACTTTACTCCAACCTCGATAACTCAGCTGTTTCTGGTCCGATCGACATAAAATTTTGACACGTTTCAAGCAAAGGTTCGTACTCTAGAAAGACCTGGTTACTGGTTTACTACGAGCGCCATCTCTGGGTTAGTCTCGGAACTTATTGATCCATGTGTTATCTCAGATTATTATGTAATCTAATGTCATTTGTTTCATCCTATGAATGCGAAAAATCTTTCTCTTTGTACTCTGCGACAAAGACAAAATACAGAAACAGATTGGATGCTGAAGAATACATAAGGTTGCAGATATCTACAATTATTCCAGACGTAAAAATATTTTGCAATAAGAAAACAACCACAGCCAAGTCATTAAAAAATTTCTTTTTATTAATTTGCTATAATTTATGTAAATTATTGTTGCTTTTGTTTATTATTCATAGAATGTATTTTAGAAAACCAAAAATGCCATTAACTACCTTTCCATTCATTATCTTATTAAGATGTTTGTATTGTGATAAAATAAAGATGCAATAATAATTTTGTAAATTTGAGTAGGATAAAGTTTTGATATCCTTTTTGTTTGCTCTTGTATCAAAGGGTTGCTTCATAAAACGGCAAGCTCAAAGGGTTCTCCAAAGTGTAAAAGGTTGAATACCTCTACTATAGATGAAACACGATGCCTTTTCGATTCGCTATTTCTGGATATTTTTTATTTTCAATTGCTGCCTTTAATTCGTCAAATTGGAGTAATAATTTTCAGAATTTATCGTCTCGTTGTTTGGTAAAAGTTCGTATCATGCAGGATTTCTTACCAATTCCGCCAGGCACAGAGCATGACAAGCTTTGGAGGTGGCTAAAGATGGTTTTTTTTTTATCTGCTTTCTTCAAGACCCTTATTCGTTTTTCACCCCCAATTACTACTTCCTTCAAAAATAAAACTAACAATTATCGCATCGTAACCAAACTTTTTTTCAATCATTTTGAAAAAAGAGCCTGTTTTTTTTGTGCCACTTAAAGAAAATAGGCATGAACTTTCCAGAAGATCTAACATAAGATCTATCAAATCTACAAATAGAACCATGTTCCATTATATGAAATTACTGAAAAAAAAAAAAAAAAAAAAAAAAAAATACCAACTCAGAATCAGTATATAAACATTTTATTTCTTCTAAATCAACATATGAAAGCTTTGGGTGAAATGTACAACTGCATATTCAAATAAAATGCAATAAGAAGGGAGGTATGCTCCTCCCCTGTTCAAAAAAATTAAAACAAGAACAATTACATAACATGTGAGCAAAAAACGAAAAAAATAAGAATCACAGCTCTGGCTGCCAAATGAGATGACAGTTTTTTCCTATGTACAAAATAATTCAGTTTCACTCGCGATCAGTCATCAAAACCACAGTCGGAACAAAAAAAATTGCTTTAATCTTTGACAGCAGGGATAAATAAAAGAGAAAGGAGGGGGAATGACAAGAGATTTCTGTCCACTTACACTGTTTTAATTTACACAGTGGGGGTTGGGATAAAATATTCTCAAGTGTGATAATAATAAATAATCCTCAAAAATACCACAAAATATTTCAAATTCAATATTTTTAAAGCATGAATAAGAAATTAGATAGCTTAAAATATTTCGCATTTGAATACGTATGCGGTAAAAAGAGTATGCATTACATAGCATTTGTCAAAAAATAGAGAACTGCGAATACACAACGAGTACAAAATAATTATTCAAATACGTAAAATTCTTAGAAATAAATCAATAGTTCTACATGCTTGAAAAAAATATTTTAAAAAAATGACAATATTTTAACACCAATAATATAACTCTTAAAACATTACCATAAAACATAGCCAAAGCTTATTTTATAAAAAAAATGAGAACAATATATTATAATATTTTTTGTTACAAAATGTCATTATCATTTGCCATTGTTTTGATAATTAAAAAGTAAAGTTAACATCATTACAGAACATATACATATTTTTCTGCAACCGTAAAAAGTTTTTTTGGAAGAAATATTAATCCATTTTAATTACGTACACAACAAAACTCTCAGTACATATTTGGCACCACAGGAAGACATAAAGGGGGTTTGTGAACAAGATATTCTACATTAGGAGTTTGTGAAATAAAATTCTCATTATACTACACAAATATTACATCAGATTATTTCTTTTTTTAATAATTATCACATTTATTTTTCGTTGGCAATAGTTTAGTAGTCTGCATTAATTGACTAGATGATATATAACATATTAGGATTTAGTAAGTATTAATTTTTTCAAAGTCAATTGTTTATTGTAATTTTTAAATTGGAAAGAACCCTACACAGACTGAAAGCATTCACTTTGTGAAAAATTAATTTAAAATACAAAAAAAAAAAAATCAACAAATATTGTTTGCATAATTATATACTCTCACTAGTATGATAAAAACATTTTCCAAGTGATTTTTCATAATTTAAATTTTATAACTTCAAGAAAAGGGCAAACACTTTATCCTGGTTTTATATCCTCTTAATACCTTATTTTAACAGTCATTTCACTTTTTAAGTCATCAACATCTGATTTAAGGGGCCTCTTTCTAATAAAAGTTGTAAAAAGTACAATTTCTAATGTGCAAAAAGAATATATTTCTGAGTATTAAATATGAGAAAATAATGATTTTCCTATTGATAAATTCCTAAAATACAAATACAAGGCTGTGTTCATGGTCTTCGTTGATCTTGTTCAGGATCTTGAAGGCTATGTTCCAAGATTTTAGTTACAAAAATGGTAAAAAAAAGTTATGAAAATTCAAAATGGTATCTAAAAAGTTATGAAGATTCAAAATAGTGGCTAAAAAGTTGTGAAATTCAAAAGGTATCCTTTAAAATTTATCATCTGTTCCTAAGATTTTAGATATGAAAGAAAAGGCATCATTCTGAGCCTAGGATATTAAAATCTATAAAAAGATTGTACCCGAAAAACTATCCAAAATACTAACATGTATACGTCAATCTAGATTAATGTACCATTTATTTCATTATGATCAACAGCAAACACTTTTCTCTCCTACATCAATATATAACTTCATCTAAGATATTTCAAACGCATTTTTCAATTACTTAATAGCAGTTCTGTAGTTCAAGCAGATTAATTTAAACTTATCCTACGTAATCTTTGCTACGAGAAAAAATTAATATTTAAATCCTCTAATATCTTAAAAATCTTTTCTATTGTAGCATTAGTGACCCTTACACTAACTGAAATGAATATTTCACTCTTTTAAAAGTTCCTTTGCAGTAAAGAAGGCTTAACGGATACTCATTTTACATTAATTTAAAGCAGCGTTTAGCTCTGGGAGGATTGAACTACAAAATGCAATGGGTTTCTGGTCACATTTCCGATTTCATGCGTACAGTAAGCATTCTGGCATAATAGCCAGGTTTCGGACAAACTTTTCTGCCTGAAAATTCATTTGTTCATTTTGTAAAGCTTTAATCCATAGCGACTACCTTTTAAATTTAATAATTAAAACTGTATCATAAACAATTTAAAAGAGAGAGAAATTAAAAGTAGGAAAAAGTGCATCCTAATACATTCCCTTCAAACCAAATTCTCTCTCCCTTCAGCTCTGACAGCTAAAATAAATATAAATTTCACTGACAGAAAAAAATCCATCTCCGAATAGGATATTCTTAAGAAGTTTTATCATCACGTAAATATCAATAAACTATCGAGTTCAGTGTTTTTCAAAAAAAATATCGGAAATATTCACTGCCAGCTTTAAAGAAAGAATTATTTTTTAAATTTTTAAATAAACGAAATATTTTATATGAAAATTCCTAACATTTTGAGACATCGATTTAAAAGTTTAAGACTTTTCTACTGTGTCCCATTTCTCTATTTAGGAAGCCCATAATCCAAGCTGCAATACTGTTGTCGATAATGATGCCATTTTTCATTCAAACGCATTATAAATTATAATGTTACGTTAAAGGTAATTTAGCATGTCGCAGTAGTGATATTTTCAGCCATTAACTGGCATCACACTTTAAATACTGTATTACACCTCAGTGTTTTTAGTCAAAATACCATGTTAAAGTAATCGGGAAACGATGCTTAGTAGGCAGGATTATTGGGAAGAACAATTTTGTACTGTCTCTATGATATCCAACCATTACAATTATTCAATCATGTTACGTGAAACAGTTCTGACGATTTAAATCTCAGTCAAAATGATACGCTTTCCATGCAAATGGACAGACGTTTGAAATAGCTGCTCTACAACTATGAAAAGAGACGCGAACCTCTTTATACAAGAAAAGAGTTTCGCGCTTTGCAAAAAAAAAAGAAACCAGTTGCCCAGTTCCTAAAGTACAAGAAAGTTTTCTTTTTAGCCGTGTGAAAAGACACACGGTTGTAGTAGAAATGCACCGGAGTAAAAAGTGGTCGGCTGAGAGATGATTGGCGTGTATCACAATGAGAAGATGGTTGTCGTCTTGATGACTCGAGAGAGAAGATCACAGCTTTTTGAGGGGAGAGGGACATCAGGTGGTCAGCGTAGACAGGATGTTCCGCTCCTCTTCGGACAGTTCCAGTCCACCCTTCAGAGTCCGTCGAACTGAAGAAAGAAAACGAAATTAAAATTTATTGCTACTGTTGAAATAACTCGAACTTGAATATAAAACATTTATTAACGGACAAATATCAATAAGATATTTATTCACTTAAAATACGGTTCAACGTAACCGCGATTATAATATAATTTAACTTTATAACAAACCATCAATTAATTGATACCGCAAAACTGTTGCCAAATTTTGCCTTTCATCATCACAAAATTACAATATCTGTTTGAAAATAATTTACTTAAATTGCATTCAAATGTTGCTACCATTCTAAAAGTAGAATTCTCTTTACCAATAATCATTAAATCTAAGAAGAGATATCTTTCAAGATTGGAATCAATGAGTAATTACTTGAGATTTCCAATGGTCTCAGCCATTTTATTTATCGAACCCGAGTTAACCAAAAGACTGAATTATGATGATATTATCAACGAATTCAACGTACAACATGAAAGAAAACGAAACAAAAATAATATAGTGTAAGCTCCTTCTGGTAAGTTGAATACTATAGTGTATTTTAAAATTGTATAAACAATTTTTTTAGTATTTTAACTTATTAACACTTTTTTGTCCCATAGAAACGTGAAAATTTTATTAAAATAATTCAATTATTTATTATATTCCTACACTCTTTACTGTACTAATTTACACAACCTAATAATGGGAAAATTGATTAAATTATCATTTTAGTGAACGAAATTTGTTTCAAGATCCCAAAAATTAGCTTTGCACCGGGACCCGCTTTTGTCCAGGCCAGCTCTGGGCTCAACTATCAAAGACTGAATGAAAAATACGTATAAAATAAAAATGGGTGAAAGCGTGTCAAACACAAATACATGAACCAAAACAATAATCGATGCATCAATGTTTGACAAAAAAGGCAACAATGAAAGCACGTCTATAAAGTTGTTTTCGCTAAATGTTGAAGAATATAACATTTTCGAAACCTGAACAACTTAATTTTTTAATACTAATCATTTGCACACGAGTCAGTATATTTTTTGACACGTAAATTGAGTTCCGTAAGTTGTATTTTATATTGTAATTGCTAGATGGGATTTATTTTCAAGTGTTCAAGCGAAAAATTGTGTATTGTTGGAATGTTTCTAAGTTTTAAGAATACTGTATAATAAAAATATGTATGCATTATAACGTGACAAATTTATATGATAATTAGATCACTTTCCTACCCTAAAATATGTTCAGAGTTTAGATTGGTTTTTTGACATTGAGATAAGACAGATTTATACAGTAGCATAATGTTAGCTGATGTGTTTCAAGATTTAAGTTCGTGGTTTGCCGGTAGCCGTTGTGTTATAATAAATACAAAGCCACAAATTCGCAATTGAATCTGAGAAAGAAAAGTGCTCCTATATTTTAATCATTGTTTAGTGCGGTTAAGGCAGGTAAAATATGCTTATCATACACAATATTCTTTAAGTTTACAAACATTTTATATGTACACTAAAGTTTCCCTTTACAATACAAAATTTCTTCAACATTGAAGCATTTGAACTAACATATGAAACATACTTAACATAGACATATACAGAATAGAGTAGCATTTTGCAATTTTCTCTCCCCCACCAATCTATACTTTAAAAGATAAAGAGAGAGTGACACTCACGGGATTTCCTGTCTCCGTATCTGGCCTTCTTCCTGATGCGCGGCTCGTTCCTGGCCGGTTGAGTGGTAGCCGTCTTGACCAGGCTCTCCAGGATCTCGTCGTCCGCGTCCTCCTTGCCGGGGGCGCTGTGCCTACCGAGGCTGCCACCGGGACCTGGAGTGAAAAACATTGTAAGTGTGCTTGGAAAATATAAGCTACATAAAAAAATTAGAACTCGAAAATGGGGCTGAAAGTTTTAGCGTAGATTCTGTCACGCCTTTTCCTTCATCCAACTTGAAATGAATTTGGCTGAATTCAATATCTCTCCAAATGGATGAAACGTGTAAATTGGATTGAAATTAGTGAGATGTAGTGAATTTGATAAATTATAAGCAGCGAAGAATTGAATACTAAGGTTGCAAGTTAGTGTTAGAGAGTGTTGATAGGTTAAGAAGTTATCATAGCCCTGAAAGGATTCGAAGCCTCATGTTTGAATCTTCGAAGAGCTCGAACTAATTTGTTCGGTAAGATAAACACTAAATTATTATATTAAAAGTTAGATCATGCACACATATAGGGTCTATTACCCCAAATAGAGTAGGTAAGGGATTCAATAGTGATTATTCACAGATCTGAATAAAATAACTTGGATATCCTTATTATGTGACTTTCTATTCATTGATTTTCTATTCGCAATTGTTTTAAATAAAATTTGAAATGGAAAGAGGGAAGGAAGTAATAACGGGGAGTTTCAAAATCATTACCAAATTGATGAAAAGTGCGGAGACAAACTTTTAGCTATTCTCATAAGTTTTTAAATAATATAAGTATACAACAAAAAGTTAATTATGGGTCCTTAATTGCTTATTATGTAATAAAAAGATTATATATCTTCCAATAACAAAAACTAATTCATCAATTAAACCTACCTAATGAGATTTTTATAAATATTAATTTAAACTAAATGTCTCTAAATTTATAATTTAAATTTTTAAAAAAATATCTGAAGGGGTCTTAAGTTCTAGCTTTCCATTTATTAGAGATAAACAATGCATCGTCCATGTGGGAATCCTAGCATCGTATTTCATAAAAGTTGCCTTCGAAATTATCAAAAAGTGCAAATTTAACATTATTATGTGATGAAAGCTTTAATTTTTAGGAATGATTATACAACACGATTGAGCTAATGGAATATTTTTCATATCCAATAAATTAAAATCATTATGACCGAAAAGAAACTACGTTGTACATAACAAACTGCTTATATAATGAAAGTATGAATTTAGATAAGGCAACTGAGACGTGTTCAACAGTGAAAAAAGAGCTTATTTTATGCTAAGTTTAAATAATCCCCACTTTTTAAAATTAAAACAATGGAAGTCATATTTTAGCATTGAGATACATGTACATTTACCTATCTGTTTATGCAAAGGAAGTCGTATTTATAAATTAAATTAATTAATGTACGAGCAATTAATAATCAAAAGCTGTATTTACATTTGTAAATAATTTATTTACACTTGAGTACATCTTGCACAAAATCTATTGCCTTCGTCATATTAAAAATTCACAGAGTACTTATTTAAACATAGCATTCTATACCTCAAGTATAATTATAATTTCAAAAACTAAATTTAATAAAAATTTTCGAAAAATGTAATTTTATAATTCAAATTTTCCATAATTTTTTTATGCAAATACTGAATAATGTGAGTATTTATGAGATAACAATTACGTTCACTGTGTAAAAAATAGCCTCATTTCCTAATTTGCAAAATATCAACGTTACAGATACAGTAGATTTTGAGGAAAATATACCAGATTATTATATCCTAAAAATAACTTTTTAAGAAAAACACAATTTTGTATATTTATCTCTATGGCGCGTGGCACGAGTGTTTACAATTTTAAAATTTAATTTCAGAACGTTCTAGTTATATATCTAATTCTTCTAAATAATACATCTACGGAATCAGCAAAGCGCCCTCTATTTTTTCAGCAAAATATAAAAAAAATTGAACATTTGAAGCATTTTAGCGTCTCAGTCACCTTAAGATACATTTTATCAATACAGCCAAACATTAGAATCAATAGAAATGTGTATTCTTTCGGTACAGTTCTTAACTTTTAAATATAATTTTTCATTTAGTGAAAGGAAATAAAATTTTGAAAATTTGTTCGTAACAAAATCAGGAAAGAGAAATTAAATACTAAAATCTCGAACTAGATTTTTGAAATTAAATACAAATTTTATAAATAATATTTACGTTTCGCAAAATCATTTGAATCGATGGCTGTAGCCAAGCGAGGCCACAAATATTCATTGGCATTCCGGCGCACAAGGTTTCTAAAAGAAACATCGGAAGACTTACCCAGCTGGGACCTAACCCTTCCTCTTGTTCCGGGCACAGTGCCCCATTTCTGGGTCTTGAGCTCCTCGTTGGGCCCTCCTCCCCCGCTGTTGGAGTTACCCAGCAGTTGCCGAAGCTCATGGTCGGCCTGCTGCTCTTTCGTCTTGAAGCGATCCATCTAGAGGGACAGAACGACATGCATTTACACAGAGGATCTTTTATTTAACGAATAACTATGAAAAAAGAAAATACTAATTAAAATATACTGATATAAATTGTTCCCTGCGCAGTTTTGCAAAGAGCAGATTTAGCCACCAAAGATGTTAACTTTTCTTTAAAAAAATTATTATTATATTATTCAGTTAAGTATTAGAATTAAAGCGAATGATATTATGACAACGGAATGAAAATTTAATGCATTCATTGACTACCTCTCTCCCTCCCTCATTTACTCATTCATTCACTCTTACCCTGTCATTTATTTCCCCCCTCTCTCCCCTAATTGTGAAGAGAAAAGGTATTGAAATAAAGCTTTTTTTTCTTCTTTTTTTTGAAAAATGCTTGAGTGACCATTTTGTTATTGACTAAAACAATACGCCCAGGCTAATAAAAATAGATTCAAAATCAGCGCAAACCCTAAAGTTTCAAAGACGACATTTTGTGTCGAAATACGAGGGTGGGATGTTTGAAGGCAGATGGCATCATTAAAGTAAATTGTTGTTGCAATTAAGTGCTGCCATTTTTTAAGCGGAATCGAAACAAATTCAACAATGATCCAAAAGTTAGTTTTTACAACGTTTTTCTGAATTTCACTTGGTGTGTGTGTGTGTGTCATCAAATTTTCGATCGTTAATTTAAGCAACTTCCCATCAAGCTAGAGCTTTGAAATTTCGGGAATCGTTCGTACTCGCCTAACAATGCAATATTTAGACTTTGCGACAAGTTTTAATTAATATTTCAATAGTTTTAATAAGTCAAAATATTCTTTCCTCTCGGCGCTTTTAGGATTGAGGAAAAAATTTCTTTCCCCCTCTGGGAGCACCGGGCACTCCCCAAACCGCATGGGGTATCGTAAACCTTTTGTACTCACAAAGGGGAGATACTATCTCCCCTTTACTATCTCCGAGATAGTAAGGGTTGCTGACTTTTAGTCAGTAATCATTCGCAAGAAAGAAAGTTTCCAATATTTGGCGCCGTGTCTTATCACAATAATTTTTTCTGAATTCTGGTTCCCCTTCTTTTTTTAATAGAATGACTTACAAACTTTCAAATGCATGTTTTGATTTATGAGTATTATGAATTTTTTAATACTCTCACAAATATCTCTTTTTAAGTAAATTTTAAAGTTAAAAATAACTAACAGTTTTAACTAATATTTCAATAATTTTCTCTAATAAACTTTGCCACCATATAAAAACGTTGTTTTTAAAAACGTTGGTTTTTATATCGAATTATTATTTAGTAGAAATTTGCTGCCAAATCAAAATTTGATTGCTGCCGTGTCGAGTTACCTGTGAGACCTGGTTTCATCATTATGCCTTAGAAATCAAGCAAGTAATCAGAACATTAGACTGTTTCCGGTGAATCTTTTCCAAAAAAGGCAAAAATGGTCTCATCGGCCGGAAAAGTTATGACGAAGAATTTTTGAGGTGCGAAAGGCGTCATGATCACGAGTACGAGTAACTGGGACTTAGACAGCTGTATCGTGAGTCCTGATACCCATGAAGGATGCGCATCATTTCTCGGAATTTCTTAGGATGTATTGAACGACTCTCGTACATGACATCAGAAAGAACGTAAAATAAGTTCTAATTTTAGAGTGTAGAAATTAATGACTTATTCGTGTCTCTAGGTTTCTAGAAAAATTATTAAGTAAATAATTTTTCTCCTATGAAGCCATTGTTGCGGCGGTTCCAATTTCAAGAGTAATTTGATGTTTTATTTTTTTCTGAACGCACACAAAAACGAAATGATTTCTATAAGCTAATATTTTTCTTAAGCGGTAATGTTTCATGAAATCCACAGAAGGTCTCTATTCTATTTTTAAAATGGACTTGATTAAAGGTTTCTCATCTTTTGGGGCTGTGAACCTTTCATCAATAAGTTGAAGGTTGCAGACATTTCCTTAGATAGACTCCCTCCCCCACAAATCTTTCTTTTGCTCACGTGTCTTTATAAACACAGATGAATTAAACGAATAGCTGTATAGAATAGCAGCCAGACAAATAAAATGTATGACAGGAACAAAAAATCTTCTTAAAAATATTCATTAGGAAGATTTAACTTGAATAGGATTGTATAATTTCGAAGTGACGTCTATGTTGGTGATGCAATTTAAACGAGATAAATTAGATTATACATTTAAAAATTTAAATGTATAATCTAATTAGCTGTTTCTGAACTTCTGGTTAAGAACTTTTAATCTGATTCAAAAATATTAAAATTCTTATGCCGCATTTGCGTTTTTCAAAAGATAATCCCATATAATCAACATATTCGTAAGAAAACATTTTTAAAATGTATATGTATGAATAATTTTGTCCATTAAAAATGTAATTAATGCAAATGCTTCAGCATTCAGCTTAGTTATTTCATTATGATTTGTAATAATCTAAAGACTCGAAGGAATCGAGGAAAAATAGTAAAAAGAAGGCTCAAAGAAAACAAGGAATAAATTGTCAAATTTCTTTCGATTTTAGGAATTGTTTTTGTAATTTTTTTTTTTAAATTTTTGCATTTTTATGAAATATATATTTTTATATTTCAAGAACTAATAAGGGATATTGAGAGAAGAATAATCATTTCCCCCAATTTTATCCGAACAACAACTGAATGAATCTTAATTGATAGCGACATTAATTTATGAACGTTAAATTTGCTTCCACCTTGAAATGGACTGAAACAGAGAGACACCTATATGGTCTGGTCAGTGCGACTAAAAAAGGTACTTGTGAAAGAAGTTGTCGTAACTCACATCTGTGATGAGCTTTCCCCTGGTCTTGTTCCTCTCCCTGTGGTTGGCCTTCTTTTCGATCTGCTGCAGTACCCGCTCCCTAGTTGTTCTATACTCCAGGGCGAATTCACTCAGGATGCGACAACACTTCTGGATGGGCAGCTCCTCGATGGTCTGGCTTGTGCAACCCAGGTACACCAGGAATTTGTGGTACCTGAACGCGAAAGGCACATTTATGAATAAAGAAAATTGAATCTCCAAATAACTATTTAATTGTACATCGGTTATACACAAAATTCAACATTGTAATCAAAATTGGATAATGTATTATGGCACGTATATATAGTATGATATCATAGAAAAATCAGGCTTATCTCAACAGAGCAAGCGGAACAGTTTACTCGGACAAAATCAAATTTTAAAAAAAATAACATCCAAAAATTATCAACAATGATTTTTCGTACCACCTGGTATCTCTTAATAATTAACAAGTTTTAGGGAATAAAATGTTATCCTGCTGTCTTATTCTGAAAGAAAGGTGTTTGGTATCTTCTAATGTAATAATTACTCAACATTTTTCAATAAATTTTTAAAATAAAACGCACTTAAAAAATGGAAATGCTTAGTTAATTATGCGGTAATCATATTTACGGGGTATTAACATTAAATTTATAATTATACAAAATAATATTTATCAAGATAGTTAAAGATTAAAATAGAAAAGAAACGTTTAAAAAAATTCCTGCGAATCCCACTTATGTAGAGCCTTTTGGAAAAAATAAATATATGAACATATTTAATACTTTAAAGTAAAACATGTACAGAAAGATATTTTTCCGCATTGCGTTGAAAAGATTTCACCGAAGATATTCAATATATATAATATATTGATTTTTATGTATCTCATGCAAAATGAGCTACGGAAAAAGGGAAAAAAAAAGACTCCACGCTCATGCCATACCTATTAATCATTCTCCTGTGGATGACTTTAAGAACAATTATTCTTTCTGCGCAGTCTGTCAGAAATTCTGTCGTCCTACAAATAAAAAGAAACAAGTTGTGAGAAGAAAAGAGAGACAATGAGACGGGGTTATTTACCCGTATTACTTCTCTCGGTGTTTCCTGAGGTCACATCGAGAGACGCAACGCAATCCTTCGAAATCCGAATGAAAAATATTATTTCCCGGAAGGGGATAGCACTCACCTAACCTTGAGGGTTATGTTGCAGTCGTGTTTGAGTATGGCCTTCAAGTAATCCCAGGACGCCTTGCACTCGCTCTCCATTTTGTTCAAGCTCTTCGTCACTTCGCCGTAGTCGATCTGCCCCAAACAAAAGATGACATTTAACAAAGTGCAAGAAAGACGCCGATTTTCAGAATTTACTCAAGTTCTATAAACATTTCATCATTTAGCAATTCAACAATAATATTGACTTTTTTCCATTTATGCAGAGAAAGATCGGAAAACAATTATGATCATCCTCGATGAAAATTATTTCTCGAAATTTTAAAGGAAAAAAAAAATAATTTTAACTTATATCACTGAAACACAGCATTACAAATGGAATTGATTATAACTCCTTAAAATCCGAATAGCCAAGACCTCTTCGAAATACTACAAAATAATAATTATTATGACAACATTTGTTTTTGCAAACGCCAACGGTGAACCCAGAGTTTTCAATGGAGAAGGGAAGGACAAATGGCAGATGGAAACAGTGATTTTGAAAAACTGTTTAATAACAATTGCTGAAATCTCATTTCCCATTTCCTTGCATGGCATATCCATAAATATTATTTCCAAGAAAGACGTAACAAATGAAAAATTTCAGAGGAAAATATAATAATTATACCGTTTGCATTTCATTCCGAACAATGCACAAATATTACAGAAATAAACAATAAAATATCTGAAACATTTTAACAAATAAAATATGAAAGGTAAACAAAAATAATGAAACACAAATCTTAAAAACAACAGCAAATTCAACGGCTTAGTTAAACCGAAATTCCAACAATTTATCGGAGCAAAATACAAGATTCCTTTTGCAATGCATTGCACTATTACATCTACATGAGTTGGTTTTTATGATGTGGTCTTTAAATATTTGTGTATGCGTGGTTTACACAAAAAATGTTTAATGTTTGTGTATGAGTGGGGCTTTCTTCCAAATTTTATTTGCTTTTTTCTAGCGAATTAATCAACAGCTCACTCGATGAGATTTCTCTCTAATACATGATGAGTATTAGGAGATGAATGATGGTACGCAAAGTGAAAGTATGCCATGATCAGAACCCTACTCACTTTGGATGCTCTAGTGACGGAACCAATTTCTGAATAGAGATCACTGGATTTAGGAAACTTTTCCATGACGATATGGCACAAGTGGTGCAGCAGGGAATGCTTCTGCACTGTGTCCTTCACCTCAGGAACTTTGGATAGGTACTCGATGTGGAAACCTTTGATCTAGAAACATCGGTAGAAACACGTGAGCACAGCTGAACACAGAAAAGCAAAGAATAGTTCAGAAAAAACATATCCGTAAGGATTCTTACCTCTACACCGTTAAGGAAATTTCCCACCGACCTCAGAGTGGATAAAATCACTCTGAATGTCTCACTAGACTCGATTTCTTGAATCGCCTGCTTCAGGTCCATCAAGGGCTCGGCTACTTCCTGCAATGATGAAACAGGATCTTTCAATAACTGTGCCATATATAATGCATACTTCCTATAAATATCCACTGTACCTTCAAAACATTCATTACAAGTCCGGTGCCCTTTTTGAAAGTGTAAAAGGTATTACAAAAAGTAAGAAGTTTTACATACAGATAATCTTTATATAGCTGTTGTATAGCCTATATGTAGATAACTGTTGGTAACCAAACAACTATTGATAATTTGTAACCATTTCTTATATAGAGTAAAGAAGGTTTTCAATAAATATGTTGATCGAAATTGAGGATACGTTGTTCGACATTAGGGAAATCGGCAGTTGTAGTATATCTGATTCAAGTGCTGTAGTAAAAAAAGGCGTTCTATAGCTTAAAAACATTTTGTCGGGAAGAATCCCCAAGCATTCTTTTTGATCTTACAATAATTATTAGTGGTACACATTTCTTATATGTGTATAAAATTTAAAAAAATATGTTGGTTATGTCATTAATATTTTTTTTTTAAAAAAAAAGCAGTACGAGGTAGATGATAATACAAGATAAGTGACTGCTACCATCAAACTGAACTTAAGTTCATCGAAGATATCCTCAGCTAAGTGTCATTTTGAAGAGAGTAACATCTTGAAAAACTTATCGGTCGATTCTTATTTGAATCACATGGCTTAACATTATTTCGTCTAAAATGTAAAGGAAGAAGATGAAATTCTACCAACACACGTATATTTAAAACACATGCAACACATCGAGTGGACATTGTAAGAATCTAGATTAGCAGACATCTAGATTGAGGTATCTAGACTACCAGCATTTTTCCCCCTTTAAGAGTTTAGGATAAACTGAGATATCTCTTCGCACAATCAAGATACCTTTAAACCAGCGACTTACCCTTTCCAAGGTCTCGTAGTCGAGCCTGAAGGCCCACAGCCTGAGTCTGGCTTCAAGCTCGCTGATGGAAGACAAGGTGAGAAGGAACTGCTCAGCTGTTCCCAGAGGGACGTCTGGATTGGTCATTTGAGCCTCGGCAATGCGGGTCTTCTCGTCCTCGGTCGGAAGCATTGTCAAAATTTTCTGCAATAATAATAAAAAAAAATCGTGCTTTACTCATCAAAATGAGTTCTTCCATACTCTTTCATGCTTGTTGACAAACGGAGAATATAAATAAGTGAGCATATCTTGTCTAGTTTATTGCAACTGACTAAGTATTAAAGTACAGAGATTCTCTGTAGATTGGTTAAAATTCGGATTAGACTCCAATTATATTCCATTTTACAGGAATGGGAATAACGTAGGCTCTAACGCGTCCCCCCCTTCAACTATGCACTTTGGGATCCTTTCGTAATGTTGTTTAAATTGAAAGTCTCTCCCAATGGAAGTAACATAATTTATGAGGATTAGATTAAATTTATGCAAGTATAGTGATAAATTACGTCTTATAAGTCACGAAGAATTTAATACGAAGTTAGTAATAGATAGAGTGAGAGGAAGCAAAAAACAAAGGAGTACTAAATCTATTGACAAATGTACAGAATGATCAGATCACAGCCAGGAAATATTCAACAAAGGATCAAGGATCCGAAACTTTATCTAAAAATCTTCTAAGGACTCGAATATAATTGCTTCGTTAAGTTATATAAACACTGAATTATTATATTAAATTTTAGATCAGACTTGTATAGATATATTTTGCACAGATGTAATAGGTTAGATATTGACCTTCGATTATTCACAGATGTGAATAAAATAACTTTGTACACGATCTATCAAGTACACTATTGGTTTTGTAATCCTTTATGTAATTAATAATGACGGCAGAAAGATATAATAACAAAGATTAAAAGATATTGGATAATTTAGGAGTGGATTTATAACTTTCTGAAAAAAACTTTAATCGTCGAAATTGCAAGTACTCAAAAACAAAGCGAACATTTTAGGTCACTCAAAAATCAAGATTTAAAATAAATTTTAATTCACCCTTTCCCGTGCCGTTTACCTCGACAAAATTCGGGCCCATGCAGCGGGATACGACGCGCAGAAAACAATTGCGAAACGAGCCTGAAATGTAAATACCGGTGGCATACAGGTAAGAGCTAAATCACGATGGTAAATGGCAAAAAAATCCTTCCACGAGTTAGACTCGTGATGTTTACGTTTGGCTCAATTTTCATTTGAAGAGTCTGACTCCTGCTGTTTATTTCGAGCTAAAATCTTCATCACGAGTCAGACTCGTGTTACTAATGTTAGGACGAGAATCTTCATCGCAAACCAGACTCGTTAAAGTACGGGAAGGAGTTGAATCTCACTAAGAGCAATGTCCATATTGAAATCGAATGATATTTGAAAATTTCAATTCTATGATTTACTTTTTACTGGTTTGGATTGCCCGCACACTTATAATCAGTGGTCAAATATCTTCAAAAATCCATTAGTGAATATGTCTTTGAATAACAGAACCTTAAGAAACAATTCTTGTAAGAAATGTTGCATGGATGATGTGAATGATTACCTCGATGCCTTCTCTGTTCATGATGGTGCTGTCCATCTTCAGGATAGCAGTCTTGATGGTGCGAGGCGGGGGCAGTTTCGTCATGCCGATGTTGATGGCGTTCGATCGCTTCGTGTCCAGCACGATGATCTCGCTTTTGCGAACAGCCTCCTGGGATTTCTGTAGAGAACAGAATTCAAATCAATACACAGTAAAGATTTTCAACCAAGTGATTATAAATTTATAAAGTTGTAATGCTAGACGAAGAACTGATTTAAAACAAAATGGGAACCAAAAAAAGAAATAATTCATTCTCAAATTTTTTAATTTATTGCTTCTTAATAACATTTATCTAGTTATTTGTTTTTCAAAGATTGAAAATTTTCAAACATTCCATCTATATTGTGATTTGAGTTCATAGAAGAAATTTGCATGTATTCTATGATTATTATATTCAGTTTATGGAAAAACGATGCATGTGTGCATTTTTTCAAGTTTTAGACTATAGTAATTTGAAAAACTGTTTTATTAAACATTTTCATTTATGAAATTACAAGAGAATGTTATATTTGTTTGCTAGAAAGTTATAAAAGCATATTCCTTGTCTTGAAAAATTACAAATAATCGAATACATACATATTATTAACTATTTACATGTATATTTCAATATTATATTTTTAAAAGAAGTCAGTTTGAAAATTTCTAAAATGTTCAAATCTTAAATTAAATTTTTTCATTAAAAGTATTAGCAAAGCTCATGACACTGTACAGTACCTAATATTATAACTATTTCAGTGAAAAGAATGATTTAATGGCCGGCCCCCGCCTGCCGGCCATTTTGATTTCGTGAATGTAATGTTATTCTTATGGAATTTCCACTACTGTCCTTAAATCGATATTAATTATTATATCGATTTGAATGCATTAAAGTGCCTCCGAAAGAGCAAAACATAATGAAAATTTCTGCGGAAATATATTTTCTCCCCTATTTCTGAAAACATTTTAAAATATTTTTAAAGGCAGGAAAATCCACAAATCTTTTACCCCTATTAAACAATCATTAAAATAAGAATTCGAAGAATTTTTAAAAAATTCGAAGGGAAAAAGTAATTCCGCAGAAACGTTTTAATATTTTTTGCTCTTTCGGATGCACATTTTTGCATTGAAGTAGATAAAATAGTATACATTTGACGACTGAAGAGGAAATTTCACAGGAGTAACATTGCGTTCACGAAATTAAAATGGCCGGTAGATGGGACCTTTAATAATTTCTTTTCCGCTGGATTTATCTCATCGAAATAGTGGAATTTATGAGGAAATCAAGCAGCCAAAAAATCAAATTATTACACCAATATAATTCCAACTCATTCTCTTTAAAGTGGCAGAAATTGTTACTCTCACACACATAAATTACAGCAAAACAAGAAATATTAGTGGGTGCACAATTAAATGCAATACAGCAAATCACTTACCTCCTGTTGTCAAATGAAGACGAATCGTGAAGCACAGCCAAAGAAAGCAAAGCGAAAGAGAAAGCATACAATTATTATACATGCACACAATAATAATTTCTTACAAAGCATACAAATCAACAATGCTTACATAATAAAAATAACAAAATTATTGACATTAATTCTCTTCACCTTTCTTAAAGTGTCTTTGCTTCAGAGAATACTAATTTTATTACTAGAACTCGGATTATAAATGCAGATTAAATAAAAAATTATTACACTTTATAACGTTATAAATATGTGTTGAACAGGTTTTTTAAAATTCTATGAATCGATGAATTTATTACACATAATAATAGGTAATATTTCAATTCAAACATATATAAATATAAAATACACAAGTATTAAAAAATATTTGTTAATTATATCCAGGATCTCACGTGACCTTGTTTTTTTAATGAGGTTGCCAATTAACCAAGAGGGGAAACCTCGAATCTTACTGTTTGCGCGCATGAGCTCAAAAATTCCAGGAAATCGTAACTCAAATCAAGATGTCAAATAATAAATTAAGGCGCTCTCCCCTTTGCATGATTGGTATAGGAGAAAAAGTCTTGGTGCATTGTTAGATTTCCATGTTGGCAGATATGAGCAGACTGCTTTTGTGTGTGTATTGTTTAGAGGCCACATGGAATTGATGACATTCCTTCACGGCAGTGAAGATTTCGCCGTTTGTCACAAATATACATCAAATCAAACCTCACTTACTCACATTCTTGCTTGTTCTGGACTGGATAAATCTGATTCATATGAATACTCTCTAATCATGTTGAATTTTTTAGGGGTGAGAGACTTGATACGGACTTAGTCAAACCTTTTTTTCGATTATGAGGAATTAGAAACAACAATACCAAAGTAAGTTACAAGTAGTAAGGTGAGATTCTTAGAACAAATTTATTATTAAAAGTAATACGTTTCATATAAATGGTCACACTTTATAAAAACACTCTGCTACTATAAACGAGATTCAGAGACAGAAACAAAGAAAAATATAACTGAATGAGCGACTTGCCTTATTCACTAGTTCCTTTGCCCTATTTTCAAACAGATGCTCTAATTTCTGTGTGTCTACGGGCACCGGTTTCAATTCGTCCCAAATAGTCTTTTTCTTCCCTATCCTCTTCAAGAGAGACTTATCTTCTTTGACTTCCCTCCAAAACAGCTTCACTGTCTTTTTCGTCTTTCCGTTGCTCTTTTGCTGGTCCTTGGTAGGGCTGTCCTGGCCATTGTACTGATTTCTCTTCATCCACGACGGGGCCACGGAGCCGTTTACTCTGGGGGCCAATTTGTTGTTCAACAACTGTGGTGGTGGAGGTGGAGCTATGGGTCCTCCCCCAAGAGGAAGAGGAGGCGGTGGAGGAGGCGGACCCAATCCTGGTGGTAAAGGGGGAGGTGGGGGACCTCCATTGAGATCCGAACTCACCTCTGGTTCCAGACACTCCAGGAAGTCGATATCCTCCTCTGATCTAAGGTCAGTGAAGTCCAGATCATTGATGACTAAAGGTCTCTTCACGGACTTAACCAACTGTTCCCACTGAACATCACTGTCTGGTTTTTTGGACATCTCCTGCACAAAGGAAGAAGATGGGGAAAGAGGGGAAGTGGGCTTAGATGGGGTCTTGCTAGACGCCAATCCTTCTTTTGCTCTACTGATAATACCGCTTGGATCCCCTATCCGGGGCATATTGTCTGAAAAAGTTGGAGACCGGACACCGCTGTCTCCATTTCGATAAATAAATTTCTCCTGCATGTCCTTCACACTGCTGTCTCTCTTCAGGTTGTTGAGATTGCAGTTGGAAGTGATGGTGTCGTCTCTGGACTTGTTGTAAACGATGTAGTTATTGTTGACGATCTCAACACCGTTGCTGAGACTGCCGTCGGATTGCTTGCCTTCTTCGTCTTGACTCTTGCCGTACATCATGGACAGCATCCACGACTTTTTGTGGTTATTGCTGCCAAGACCGTTGTACGGGAGGTTGCCGGGCCTGCTGGAGTCGTTGTTCCTTTCTTCTTTGAGCTTTTCTTCTTTCTGTTTGGTTATTTCATTGTTCTTGCGATTTTCATGATCGACGTGGTTTTCAAACCTGGAGCGATGTCGATCCACCAAGGAGTTATCTACGTAAAAGAAAAAACAATTACTTCAAATAAATACTTTAAACATGAAATATACTAAACTCGTATTCATGAACGACTCGTATTCATCAAACTCATTTCAACAAAACCATTATTTCTTAAATTTCACCGTAGAGATGAAGTGTTATTGCGTATAATCATATTTGAACTCTACTAAACAAAAAAAAATTATGATACACGAACAAACAAACCTTAAAAAATGAATATTTTATTATAATTTTTTTTAACAAATGGCTTAATTTTTTTCCATTTTTTTCCCTCTATTAAAATCAGAACACAATGTATTTAAAAAGTTTACGTGAATTTCCCACAGAATGTAATCTGCGACCATTTTTAAACCTATTTATGAAAATGAACACACTCGGATATAGAAATCAACCTTGGCATTCCTTGAAATTGTTATTATTCATACATGATAGCTCTCGGTCCTACATCTACTTTTGAAAAAAGACTCCAGAAACAGTTTGAATTCATACATGAGAATCAATAAATTCTTTCTTTACTAAGATGAAGAAAAAGAAATACAGAAATTAATACTGTCATCCTATCAAGCACTATCATTTCAACGGGAATTCCAAACATTCAAACCATTCCGGCCCTTTGAAAATTCGAGATATAAGGCGCAATCTCTGGATCCCCACACCATCGGCCAAGTCCTGTTTCCAGATAACTACAAATGAAAGAAAGAAAACGTTCCACTCACATGTTTTGGGTTCTTCTTTGACTAGAGATTCGTCCGAGAGCATGCTGCTGGAGGAAGAGAGACTGTCAGAGCGATGGAAGGTGTTGTTGCGACTGTTCTCTTCCTGCTCCTTGATGAGGGACTTGTTGCGGGCGGCCCTCTCCCGTCTCCTCCGGAGAGAAGGGGTGATGCCGTTGAATTCGTGGCCTGAAACAGAGTGAATGCAGTTTAGGCAGTTGCAAACGTAATCAGAGACGGAATGACGTGGAAAATCAAACATTTGCTCACCATTGGTTTCGGCGATACCATTGCCATTCACGTGTCCGTTCATTTGGTTATTTTTCTTTGGATCGATGTGGTTTTGGTTCCTGCAATTAAATACCAGAATGAAAAGGCTTGTGAGTTATAGTAATGCATCCGTCAGCTATTCACTATCACACAATAAAAAAAAAACAAATGTTGGACTGCTTCTGATCAGATCGGAAAGAAAGAATTCTAAATTTAAAGTGTTACTTTTAGTTATTTTTTACTAAAAAGGGTTTTAATGATGCGGTTCGATTGTTCAGTTAAAATCATTTTGAAGAGAGGGGGCCTTCGAGATTATAATAACACGAAGAAGCTCTTCTCATTTAAAAAAAAATTCTGTTTCTAGGAAACAAAGGGAATTCCAAATACCTTTACAAATTTCTTTTTCTAAGCATATTCATCGTGTTTCTTTTTCTAAGGATGGCAATTTAATGTGTAAGTCCTTCAATGATATAATTTACACATTAAATCGATGCACACAATAGCATCTTTTTAATAATTCTAAAACGGTTATTTTTCCGTATACATAATTATACTACAGCCCAAACGAGACTTAGCCTTGCTTACAGAATTAAACCCTGTCAAAATTTTAAGACGTGGTTTTCAGTAAATTGAAGTATGTGTCATATAAGTACCGTCTTCTAAATTATTCTATTATATTAATCAAGTTACCTCCGTCCATTTCCCAAGAATACATATGGAGAATTCCGACTGATCTCTGTATCGATATCTCCTTTTCAATATTTTCAATGAGTAGTCATTTGAAATACAAGGTTTTTTCTTTTATGCCTATTCTTTCATTTTAACTCCATAAAAACATCTATGTTACTGGGCGAGACAGCTTCATTCTAAGAAATACTGAATTAGAAACATTTGCGGGGGAAATCTCCTCTCACCTGTCCTGCCAGTTGTAGGGGGACTCCTCCGGTGTGTTCTCGAGAGATCTGCTGTGGAACTTGAGGGGTTTTATGGTGTCTCCGTTGCTCACCGTCCCCACCGAGTGTCGACGGCTCTTCCTGCGGTCGTTGTCGTCCGACAAGGACTTGCGACTGCGGGGAATTTGCCTGTATAGAAAACATGCATGAGAATTGAATTTGTTTATCAATGGTGCATTATAAAGGGGGAGAAGAAGGATAAATATACGAAAAGTTTTACCTAAAACGACCATCCAATGGTAAGGGCTTAGTATCGGGCACACCATCTTCGTGTTTCAGAACAGCCTAGAAAAGATTATTTGATATACATTATTCTCTGGAAGCCAAGCAACCAATTACACTTTTACAGAGAATTAGATTAAACCGGATTTGATGATTACTCGTGGAGAATGAACGTTAATCTCTGTTTAACAATCGTTCCAAAGAGGAAGACAGACACAATTTAAAAAGACACTGGGACTTTTCTGAAAGAATACTTTTGAGGATTATTTTTAAATATCCGAAATATATACATGCATAAAGAAATGAAATTATCGTCTTATTCACAAGGAATAATTTACGTAGGGTTTTCAAAAGCATAAAGATTATTATGGATTTGCTACCATATGCAGAGAATAAAAAGGAATACACATGTGCCTTCAAATCTCTAGAGCTCAAATTTTCCAAGCACTTTAATATTTCCATGTTTCTCATTACACGTGTGACGATTCAATCATTTGTATTCGAAGCAAGTAATACTCATGAATTGAATACCATGCGTATGCGTATGTCTTCCATTCCTTTCACACAAACTCGTTTTTTGCACATTCCAGTCAAGCTGTGGTTTTCTAGAAAAACGAGGCCGTTACCAGACGGCCGTAACATTGTGGTTGATGACATCACTAAAACCAGATGACGTAGTTTCTTAAAGAAAACCAAGTCACTGGTTTGCACAGAGAATGTTTTGGGAACATCATCCACCGTAATGTTACGGCCGCTACATTACGGCACCGGTTTCTTAGGAAATCGTAGCCTGAGGGAGAAGTTGCTAAAAACACGCTTTATTTTTTGACACGCTTCTAAATAATATTTATTATCGGTACTTGTATTCTAAAAATTCGACGAATGTTGTAAAAATTGATATAATATATAGAACGTCTCATGTATTCCGCAATGAAACTTTATTTGAACAAATGTCTTTAAATAAATCTATTAACCGATCATTAGAACCATTACGACGGGGATTCGATCATCCATATTTGGCTTTCGTGATCCGATAAAAGGGTGGACTCACTTCGTATATTTGAAACTGTTGCAGAAGGTCGAGATCTGTGCCCTGTTTCGACATGTAATACTGGATGACGTTCTCCATTCCTTGCTCTTCGAGGTGGTCCACGATGTCGTAGTATGTGTCCTGATCAGGAATGCCATTGAGGGTCTGCAAAGACAATCGTACTCATAAGGTATTGTCAATGGATGTTTACAATATTCTGAAAAATCTTAATTTTTCTT
The DNA here is from genome assembly GCA_019974015.1 of Nephila pilipes. Lineage (NCBI taxonomy): Eukaryota > Metazoa > Arthropoda > Arachnida > Araneae > Nephilidae > Nephila > Nephila pilipes. The sequence goes on from BMAW01028032.1 coordinate 74,096, forward strand.
TGTTTTCAACTGAATGTGAAGTAAAATACCTATTACCTGAGATACAATCGAATGGAAACACCGGCGTAAGAGATTTTTCAGAAATAATGAATGGTACATGAGGGAAATGTAAAACTGGTAATTTCGTGAGAAACTGAATAACTTATTTTTAAGTCAATGCACATCATTATTTTTGCCCAAATCTTATAATGCGGAATACTATGCAATTGCAATTGGAAAATAAGTTTTTTTTTTATTTTATAGTTTTCAATTAAATCAACGTCAAACTCAATATATAATCGGGAACTTCGAAATCAAAGATAACTTTTCCTTTATGCAAACGAATAAAAGGCTTAAATGGTAAATATCCACTTACATAATTATAAGAAATGTATAAATATTTCCATAAAATAAACTAATTATAAGAAATGTATAAATATTTCCATAATATATATATAACAAAATTAAAAGAACTTCAAACGCAATTTTTATTAAATCCCAGTTTAAAAATCTTTCAGAGCGTAATAATATTTAAAAAAAGAAAAACAAGAGATAATGCCCATAATGTTTCGCACACAGACATGAATTCAAATTGTATTCTCTACCTTATTGATAAGAGTCACCGCATAGACCAACAGCTCCATATCCGCAGAATCTTTCTCTTTGAGCAGGTTCATGATGTTGGACCAAGGTGTCGTGCCTGTTGAATGAAATCACACATTTTAAAGGAATTTAAATTTGCAAGCATTGCAACTAAAATAAATAAAAATAACAACTTTCAAGAAAGGAAGCTTCTAAAATGTAATTAATCATATAAATAAGCAAATAAAACACACACTCTCTCACACACACACACACACACACATATATATATATATATATATATATATATATATATATATATATATATA
>BMAW01028032.1:88634-161359 GCA_019974015.1 Nephila pilipes
CCCCCCCCCCTGAATATCCTGTCAAAATCGTTAATCTCTGTTCCTTTATATATTCGATTTTATTACCATTTTTATGACGTAATTGCTGAAAGGGACACTTTAGCCATTAATTCTGGAAAAATCCTGCAACCTGTTACAGCATTAAGTATATTACATTCCATTGCTTAACTTTTCTTCAAATTTTAGGTATTTGAATAGTTCAATTTCTTTTTCTGTACTATAAATACTTTTAGCGGATATCACATTATTTTTCGTTTAATTTACTTGCTTTTGGAAATTTATCTATTATAAATAATAATTTACTCACATAGCTAATTTTGTAATTTTTATTTTGATTCATTTTTCTTTACTTGTAATGCTTACTTATATATTTACACAGTTAAGTATTTATGATTTTTACTCAATAATATAATAATGTTTTCGATACACACGCAAATATATATATAATTCCTCTAAAGGAGCCACAAACCGTTCTGCTGTAAATAAAAATGTGCTTCACTCCATCAAGTAAGCGTAATTTAGAAATAAAAAGTTAAAAGCTTTTAAAATATCAAAGACAATGAAAGTTAATGCTACAGATAACAGCCTATGTTTAAATACAAGAGCACTGTTGAACATTAAATTTTTGTAATATTAATACTTATACTTGTTTCATTTTTTGCCGCAACATTTAAATATTATAAAAGATATGAAAAACCACCTATTGAGACGATATACTTGAACATTAGCACGAATTTGAATGATGAAATATACCATTTTTTTTTCCAGATTAATATTTATTAAATTGAACGAAAAAATTAAACTTTAAGTAATTTAAGGGTTGTTGGGCAAAAATATTTCACTTATTGTACCTGCGGAGTTAAAGACAAAACTCATACCATCTTTTCATTGAGGATGTATAGTTTAAAAACATTTTGTAGTAGACGAGAAATCCACGAGCACTTAATTTAACACTGTGTGCGAAGTACTTGCGTCCAAAACAGGATCTAAAGGACAGATGGGGCCTATCGTTGACGAGGAAAAACAATAACTAGATTTGTTCTGCAAACATGAAACGCAAACACACACGTTTTATGTTCCGTAGAAGAACACACTTTCTTTACGTGCATGTCCACTACAACATATGTTCGAGAGACTTACAAAGAACACATCCACCTCAAAATACAGGAAAACAGAGGGCAAGGAAGAAAAAGACAACCACCTAAAAAGGAATTCGTGACGCAAAACTTTAAAAAAAAACAGATGTCCGAGAAGACTAGATGGATAACAACCGATTCCAGTTGCAAGACAGGACATGGAAAAAAATGCACGAGGTAAAATTCATTACAATGCGACAAGTTGTTACACTTTCTCGCAGAATTAGACCAGTGTTTCCCAAAGGAGGCGGTACTGCCCCTTGCGGGCGTTGAGAAGAAACCTAAGGGAGGGGAAGCAGCCTTCTCTCTCCTGGCCAATATTCGCAAGAATGCGTTGGAAAAGGAATCTTGATCAATACTAAAAATCATTTAACACACGTTTCAACAAATATTCCTTTATGCTTTTTAAGTAATTTAATTCACACTGAAAGAAGGGGTACAGGTATATAGGTAAAGTATGTGTTCCCCATATACTTTTTGACTAGTACGTGAACGAGTCGCAGTGAAAGAGTGCACCACAGTGTGTATGCATATATCCCAGCTCGATGAACAAGACTTGTATTTACAAGTCTGGGCACATCAGGACAAGATTAAGCGAATAAAGGAGCGTAATGTTAATTTTATGGAGAACTCAAATCCCATTGCCTACTTTTGTTCTCAAGGCTAGAATACTGCTTTCGATTGCATGGAATACAATGGATACGAAAGAGTGAAAAAAAACTATTTTTTGCGTGACTACCTACTTTTTCTGACACATTCGGAAGCATTTTTTCAATATCAGTTAAATATCTGAAATTTCATATCTGTGCTACCGATTTGAAGCACAGGAATCTGTGTATTCCTTTGTCTGAGGGGTAAAAAAAACCGATGGTAATTTTTTTAATAAAAGGGGATGGCTTTTTCTCCCGAGAAGGGGTGGTCGAGCAAAAAGGCTGGAAACTTCAGTTTTAGACGGATTGTGAAAAGACGAGATGACAAATGTTGAGTACACAAATTTCAGTATATTGATTGATAGTGAAATAACACACGAAAGATAGAGAGGGGAAAGGGATTTAATACCGAATTCAAATTAAGGCTGATTAAAGCCGAAAATCTTTCATTAATGCAAAATACTTTTTCATCACAAATGCACTCATTCATGGAAAATGTGTTGTAAGTATAAAACAATTTTATGGCTGTGGAAACAGAATGTTATTTTGTTTTTTGTTTTTTTTTTTTTTTAAAAAAAAAAGTACGCCGTCGTCTTTTTAAAGCACATTATTATTTCGCATAAGATGTAATTGTATGCATTCACAAATAATTATAAAAAAAATGTAAAAATGAAACTCAACATGTTCATATACATTGGATTCATACCGAAAAAAGATTTATTTAATAAAAAAAAAAGCAAGCTTTTAAAGTTCGAAATTCAGAATTATTACAAAGTGAAGTAACGCAAAATTTCACTAAAATTAAATTTAATGCACGCACATGCACTCCGAATCTATTTTAAACTGAATAATCATTTGTTTCAAAATTAGAAATAATACCTACAACCTGTTTCTCTAATGAAAATAATAATAATTTAAATAAAGGTGCATGACCTACGCCGATGCAATTCATTTTTTAAAAAAATGAAATGAGAAAGAGATAGGGTGTGAGAGAAATATATACAGCGGTCCATCAAAAAGTCAAAAACCTGTCTCGCAAACCGAAAATAAAATCCAACCCCGACAGCTGAAGCGGATCAAACACCTGTTGCCTGTGTATTACTTCCATTGTTCTCGGAATATTCAACCCCTCAATTAAAATGGTTCGACAATTTGAAAAAAAATATTAATGGACAAACACAGGATCGCCATAAGGCGATATCATTGGCACATCCATCAAATGCCATGTTACCAACACAGCCAGTCCACACCTCGAGGCAAGAAAACCATTGTAAATACAGAATTCGTTCCAGCTCCTAATCCTCTAATAGGCATGCCTCACGATTCGTGTGCTGTTTGCACAACATTCCAATTTAATTAGTAACTGCACCCCTCTAAGCATCACATGGAAATCAACAAACGTTCCAATTTTAAATACAATCGATGGCGTCACGGGAATGGCATTTTGAGGTAGGCAGGATTCGTCTAATCCCGGAGAGAGGAACACCTGCCCCGCTGACGTCACGGGGTCAAGGTCGAGTGAACGAACCTGGGCTGACCGATTCCACGGGAGAGTCACGGGGTGATGCGCATTCCTGCAACAATGACCTCCGAGGCACTACTGACTCGGACAAGGAGCTTAATGGCGATCGTTTCATTTGGTCTCTGGAGCGAGAAAGGGAATCGTGACAATGTTTTCGTTTCGTGTCCTCTCTCGTTTGGATCACTCGTTTGTTGTTCGCCGACAAAGAGGTGCGCGATGGAATCCAATTAAGAAGATCGTCGCAACTCTCAGGGATTTCGAAGGTTTATGGGTCATGTTCCGAGGATGTTCGCAAGCCTTCTTTATATACAAAGTACGAATTGAAAACACAAGCTCAGTTTTACATTATCCATCGAGTCATGGGTTCGAGCCCTGACTCGCCGTGTTGCGGGGTGGTTATGATTTGTTATTGTTTTTTAAAGTCGCCCTTAGAAATAACTAGAGGGCTAATCGTAGAATGCCCTAGGGGACCGAGCTCACCCAAAGGGTTTAGAGCTACACACCGGCCCCAAGGAGACAATCACGCCCGCACTCAGCATTCATTGGCTAACAGAATTTTTTTTTACAACAATAAAGGGTAAAATATAACAGCACATGCTGGAACAAAGGAAAAAAAAAAAATTACATAATTTCGAATAACTTTCATAGTGTCTTTACTGATTCGCAGATGCGGAGAAAGGTCCTCGAGGGCTATAGGCGACGGACATCGTAATTTTGAACATCGGTCAAGTGACGAGGAGGAAACTGGACCTGGCACTTCCTCACCACACCACGGAAAGACTTGGGATCTAGACAGTTTTAACATGCATCAGCCCCGGCGGGTCTTTCGTGACTTCAGGGCTCGAACTCACAATGAAAATCGCCGACTACAATTCAGCATTGGTGTGGAAGTTTGGAGAGGGAGGTGCTAGCTTAGGTATCCGTCTTTATCACTTGACGGAGGTTCAAAATCATGAGGTCGGTCGCCAAAAGCCCTCGTGTTGTTTCTAAGAGTGACGCGAATAAACAATAAAAAAGTAGATGTAAATAGAAAAATTGATCATGGTAACTAATTAACAATGATAAAAATCACAAATTGAAAATAACAAATGAATAAATAATTGCTAAATGATAGAAAAACTTTTGAAATTTTTAATAGCATAGTTTTTTTATTTTTAATTCCTATACTTTAATTTCGAATAAAAATATGATGCGATTACAGCATTAGATGAATTTGCCGACTTCATTACTTAAATTATGTTATATAGTAAAGAAAAAAGGAGGGAGGGGGGATTGAACCACAAAAAGTCTTTCGTTGGAAAAGAATTAAATATGTAAAGAGCGAAAAAAGAAAAAAAAAAAAAAAACATTTCAAAAAATGGTCATTATAAAAAAAATTTACTTAAATAAGAACACGTATTTTAAATCAAAATAGTATAAAAAGTATTTAAGGTTATATTTTGAGCAAAAAAAATATTGTCTGTAAAAGAAGAATTTCTTAATTTCACGGATTCATTTAAAGGTAAATGAGGATTGATCTGGTTTCGAACAATTACACAACCAATGAATAAAATTAGCGTACGTTGAGGAACACATACTGTCAGGGCGATTTCCTCTCTTTGAGAAAAAGCAATTCATTGAGATCAACAAAAGAAGCTCTTGACTTACCTATGATAGCGTGAACTCGCACTGACAGTTGTGTTCGCAGAATAATGGCATTCTTGCGGCTGAAAAGAAAGAAAACAATCCGTAAGATTTTATTCAACTCACAAATTTCCATCAAGACTAATAATAAATTGTTTAAATATTAAAACGCAATGTACTGAACTGGATTAAATGAAAGCTATATTAGCACTAACTATTGTTATAAATTCTGTTTGCACTTGTGACAGATAATTTATAAATGCCATTTCAAAATTAAAAAATGAATTAAATAATGTTTTCATAAATCAAAATTTTGCTTATAATTTATTTCCATATTTTAGATGCACAGCGAAAGGTTTTAAAATCCGAAATAAATTTTACACCAAAAAAAAAAAAAAAAAATTCATAATTTTTTTTATAGTATCAAAATTCACAATTGTAAAAACATCGATACAGTGAGAAATAGAGTTAAATCGAACAAAAATAAAATCCCACAAGATTACAATGACACAGATCAAATTGAAAATAGAACAAAATCCACATTAAACAGATTAAAATACAAAATTAAAAAAAAATCAAGAGTAAAATAAAAAAAAAAAATGTCATAAATAAAGAGAAAAAAGGGTTGCATATAGTTAAATGCTTAAACACACAGCAGAACCTTCTCAATAGTCGAATCGGATATGAAAAAGGAACACCCATATCACTTAATTTATTCCATAAAGCACCAAATTTGCTTAATTGTGAATTTCTGAAATAACTATCTGAAAAATAATATGTAGCAAAAAAAAAAAAAAAAATCACGATGACGTAATAAACGGGTAAGGCAGTTTAAATTTATTTTCTCCCGGAAATTAGAGGAGAATCACGTAATAATCAAAAGTAAAGAGCAGATGACATGCACAAATATTAAAAAATAAGAATTCAGTGTCAGTTTTTCAAGCAGATCGCCTCTTAATAAGGCAGAAGAATCAGTTTAATTAGCACTGTAAAATACTGAACTTTTTATTTAATTAAAATAAATAACAAAAAAAGGGGGGGAAGAGAGAAAATATAAATATTCGTAATTAATCCCAATTGAAAAATACCTACTGCATCTCTCACGGCTTCCACGCGGGCAAATCGCGCCCCGAACCATCCAATTAAACCGAAACGAAATCCAATACAAAACGAAAACAGGAAACGATGTCTATATATCCGGAACCTGCCACATCGGAACGTGAGGACTGATCTAGATTGCAGGGGTGGGGAGCAAGAAGAGAAAAAATTCCGAGTTGATGTTGCGCGAAGAGACGAGCGGAGCGGAGAAAAAGGAAGTGCGTCCCCTGACAGCAGTTCCCTCCGAGAGGAATGCTACGAATTTCTCACTTCCTCTAAGAAACCTCTCTCCGGAGGATCGAGAGCCATTTTGTCACTGACATTGACCTATCCTTGACCTGAGGTGGACTTTCCATGCAGTTCTGCAACCACAACAATGCTTTACAAAAACCGCAGAGGCGTTTCAATTTTTATCTCTTTCTTTACGACGTTTACTAACGCCTGTGTTATTTTCATGCTGATTGTTCTTTAGGTGTTATGAAAACAATTGATGCGCACGAGTACGAGCTAGTCAGCTAGAGACTTCTTAAGTGTCAAATTAATTTAAGCATTGCGCCGTAAAACTACGCTCGACTTCTTAATACGACTTAGTCTCTTATCACTAGTTATGAATATGACCTCAAAGAATAGTATTGACTTTCGCAATAATGCATTAAGGAACGACGATAAACTGCCTTTTCGAAAACAAGCGGAAAAAAAAATAACAGCCAATTAGCCTAAATATCGCTTTGATATAACCGTTATGCAATTTACCCGTTTATGATAAGCGCAGCCTAAAATGGAAATGCATTTAAATAAGTACATTGAAAAATATGTATTACTTGATAAGTCCTTAGATCTCGAAACCTAAATACTTAAAATGGATTTGTTTGTTGGTGTTTTTCTCAGTTTAGTCCAAAAAGAAGTTGAAAAAGGGAACTAAAAAATTCAAGAAGGAGAATGTTCAAATGGATCGAAGAAATTTACCATTAATTTTATTAATTTTCTTCTTTGTCGTTCAATTGCTGGATTATCTTCAACGGGCATAGTTTTAGTAACTAGTAGAATATCTAGATGGCAGCACCAAAATTTCGTAAATTATACATATCAAATTTTATTCTGAATAAAATAAATCGAAATAAGTAATGTAATTTTTTTCTCATATTGAAAAACACAGGTTTGTCATTTTGGAAATAAAATGGATTATATGTATTTCCGAAATTTCAAGATTTCATTAGGTATTCGTATATACTTCATTTAAAAAAAAGTATACATTTTAACAGAATTTCAAAATTTGGATAAATATGATTTCTGAAAATGCTCACTTCCTTTTAACGTTACAGAATTTATACTTGACATGTATGCTACGAAATCTGAAAATTAAAACTAATATATTTACCCTTTGTGTGTCATGATCAGGAATATGTAGCTAAGGTTTCTCTCTCTCTCTCTTTTGATAATTAAGTGATTAGTAATTATAATTTTAACTACAAATATGATTAAGCTAAACTTAGCTCTTTTCCATATATGTTTGACTTTTTTTTATTTATGATTTGTTCAAAATTTTAATCGTTTTCTTTTTGCTATAAATTTACTGTAGGGTTTTTTTCCCCCCACCTCTGAAAGCACAATTGAAGTAATAAATTACGCCTAATTTTTCTTAAAATATATATTTATATACTTGTACCCGTTGGCTCACCACAAAATTCTACGGAAACATAACATTCCCAAAACGGCCAAATGACGTAATAACACCATTATGCACGTTACGGATGAATACACTCTTTATACACGTCACCTCTATGGATGTAGTGTTACTAAAGTCTTCGCAGAGAGAACACAATAAATGAAACTGAAGGGGGGGATATTTCTTTACGAGCATGTGACGTTATCAAAGAATCCGAAGACAAAAGCACTGAAACAGCAGCACTTCCGCTTTTCCCAAACCGCTCATTCCGAAATGAAAGATATTGCGTCATTGTTTTGGTTGACATAAGTTCAGAAATACCTTTTTATGAGAATCTCCGTCTTTTCTGAGAAAATATCTTACTCATGCACGATACGGAGATCGATGCACGTTACGACATGCGTAGGAGAGACAATATCGACGCAATATCTAAAAATTTAGTTTACAAATGGGGTTGAGTCAATTGGATGCGACCGATAAGGAACGTTCATTAAGAAACATGAGTGGAGTAAATATTTTATCAAAATGAGTCAAGAAACTTTTTGGAAATTGGAAAGATATTCTTCGATACACTGATAATAGTGTGCAAGCGAAATCTCTCTGGAATTCATGTAACATATTTCGAATACTTGTTATTATACCTCGAAAACAAACAAATATCCGTAATCACGTGCAGAGATTTTTGACCCTCAGTGTTACAATAACCTTTCAAGCCCATTTTTGAGAAAGATCAAAGAAAGGAAACGTTTGATTTAAGAACAGAAAAATGATTGCGTTAAATACCGCAAGTAATAATTTTGTTAAAAAAAATAACACAGACACAAAATAATTACAAATGTACATAATGTACTTTTTTACATTTACAAAATAATGATATAATATTATTATTGAACCGAATTTCTCAAATTTTTTGACTCTTGACATAGAATGAAGAAATAGATTTAATTCCGAAGAATGAATTCAATAACTACATCTGAGCAGATCCCTCGCTCTCTCTCAACTTCGACACCACGTCAGCAGGAGAACCAAACGCATGCATCGAAATTTAAATAAATTGTATCAAAGCAAAACGCATTAATATTACTCAATGCTAATGCGAGCCTTGATTTAAGACAATTTTGTAAACTTATCCCATCTTGATCATAAATAAATGCCCCATAGTACATTGAAATCTTCCCTTTCTGTTTGTTGTGATGGGAAAGGCTGAGCAGATAGCATAACTATATTTTCATTCAAACCGAACAATATTCATATCTGATGACGAGAATAAAGCAGCTAAGTTCAGGTGTTACATCCGCATTTGACGTGACGTGTTTTATCTGAAAAACACTTCGTTTGGATGAAATATTGTTATATAAACGATTTACACTGAAGTGTTAAAAGTCGTCGGATGTTCCCTAATATCGAACGGGATCTCCTTTTACCCGACGAAATGCAACAATACAGAGTGGTATTTACTCAATAGAACATCGGAAGTCACCTGAAGAAGTATTCAACCATGCTGCCTGTACTGTCGTTCATAATTGCAAACGTATTTCGGGAGAAGAATTTTCTGCGCGAATTGGCTTCTCGATTGTGTTCCATATGTGTTCTATGGGATTCATGTCTGGAGATCTTAGTGGCCAAATAACTCATCGGAGTTGCCCAAAATGTTCCGCAAATCAATCGTGAATATTTTCGACCCTGTGACATGGCGCAATGTCATTTCAAAATATTATATTATTGTTTGAGTACATGAAGTCTTTGAGTGGCTGCAAATGGTCTTCAAAACGCTGTACAAAACCAGTTCCAATCAATGACTGGTTAAGTTGGACCAAAATATACTGCCCATGCCTTGTAAAAACAGCCCACACCACCACCAGCTTGCACAAGGTCTTTTTGACAATTTGCCATATGATCATCACTTCTTGCCAACAGGAATAGTCATTATCTGACCAATCAACAGCCAACCGATATGTTCACGAACTCCGACGAGACACTGCAGCGGATGGAGAGTCGTTAGTAAAGGCATTCGAGTCGATCATTTGCTGTCGTATTCATCATCATCAAATTTTACAGACACGTCTGACATACGTCCCACATTTAATTCCTAAAACACAATTAATGTGCATAGATATCCATCAATCAATCATCCGTTTTTGGCTAAATGGTCTGTTTTTTCGCATAAAATAATCGATTTCCTTCTTAAAGGACTGCTTTCTCACTATTAAAAAAGTGTTATTAAAAATACAAAAATGAGGGGAGTTTTTTAAATTTATAATTTTTTTTATTTATTATTTTCAGGAATAAAAACCAGAAGGTAAGAGTAGATCGTTTACTCAAATTCCAATAAATCTGAAGCATTTCGGAACCAAAAAAATTGCGAATACGTATCACAGTGCAGTCATTGTGCAATTATTAAAGTGCTCCAGATTGGGTAATTATAAATTAACTGCAGCATGTTGTTTAGATTTAAAGTACATTAAAACACATTGTCCTTAGTAAGTCATTTGTAATACCCGAGATAAATTTTCATAACGTTTATCAACTACTTCAATAATGGTAACAACATATAATATCCCCTTTTTAAGCATTTTTTTTTCCTGTTCCAAAAGAAAATGAAGGCCTTTTGCACCATCTCACTGCCTTATAGCTACATTTTCTTATATAAACTTCAAGAGAAAAATAGAAGAAAACCCTTCACTTTAACACATTCACTTCGCGCTATTTTTCCTAAAACTTTCATGTATTTTTTTATATCGATCTATTTTAACATATATGAATTAAAACTGCTATAATTATTTTTGTAATTAATATATTATATTGACATTTTCAGGAGCTGAACACATAAGCAGTATTAGTATTGTCTTTAGTACGACAGTCAGGGAGACAGTTCCCTATATGTGAGGGTACTTTACTATAATTCTGAGAATTCTCTTCATTTCTTTTGTAATAATATATATCAGTCCACTTTAACGTATTTTTGGAAACTTTCATATTTCGTTACACGTACATTATGATACCTATTTGTTTCATGATACAGATACAAGGAAGTGTCATTTTAAAAATCAAATTAGCTCAGCTGTATCGAAGATACGAGGGCTATTCAGAAAAAGTAAGGGACGTTTTGGAATTAAAAAGAAACTAAGTGCAAGAAAAAAATTTATTATATACATCAGAAAGAGCGACTATAAAATTCTACTTTTCTACATAGTCACCAAACAAATTGAGGCCCTTATCATAGTGGTGGATAAGCTTTGAAATTCCTTCGACATAGAATTCTGCAGCCTGCGATCTCAGCCACTCAGTGACGCGCACCCGCAGCTCCTTGTCGCACGCATCTTGCACAAAATTTGCGGTAGCCTATCTTTCGTGTGACAATTTCAAACAACAAAGTCCCTGAAACTTGTGGAAAACTAAGCGAAAGCTCCGTTATTGTGAAACGGCGGTTTTCACGAATCTTTTCATCAACTTTAGTGACCAGTTCGTCAGTCACAATGCTAGGGCGTCCACTCTTCTCTTCATCGTGAACGTTAGTTCGGCCATTTTTAAACTGAATACACCATTTCCGGATTGAATTTTCATTCCTTACGTTGTTTCCGTACACTTCACACACTTGCCGATAAATTTCCATAGGTTTTAGGTTTTTTGCCAACAAAACCGTATCACAGACCGCACTTCACAACTGGCGGGATTTTCAATTGCAGCGTACATTTTAAATTTGAATATCGAAAAAACGGGCAGCGTGGAAATGTTCCCGTTGTGATGGCTGGACGCCGACTGAGATGCCGAGCACGCTGACACTAAAATATATGTGATCGGCGCACACCTAGCGACGTCAGACGGAAACGTTCCTTACTTTCTGAATAGCCCTCGTATTTTCAGGAAACTATCGAATTAACGCCATACCTGGATTTCTTCAGTATGATTCTAACCGCGGTGGTGTATATCCTACACATCCCTCATATCAATTTCTGATTCATAGTCAGCATTTTCATCTTCCTCTGATTCAGAAATACGTTCACAGGAAATAGATCTGCACCTTTTTTTATTATTATTATTGCTGTATCACTACAACACAATCACTCGGTGAGTCGGATAATTCGCAAAGCGAAATTCATAAAGAAATAAAGCGCAAACTAAATGTATCCGTTGACCACTGCTACGTTACTAATTGGCTGCAAAAAATTCATATATAATGGAAATACAAATTTAAGAATGTACCACAAGTTTAAGAATACTAACAAGTTTAAGAATGTACCACTGTAGATACACAATCCCGATATTTAAGAATGTATCAGAAAAGAGCACACTTTTTGCCAAACGAGAATACTCGTTTCCTTACGCGGATGTGTTAGGTACAATACGTTTCGTATGTCTCGCTTTCAAACGTTTAACCGTAATGTTTACCAACATCTTCAAGAAACGTGGAGAAAAAAAAAAAGAGAAACGTTTTGATTCATGAATTGAGCGTAAGAAGGGAAAAAGAAACGAAGAAAACTGTCTTATTTTCCTTCAATGGATCAGCGAGCGTCATTGATGTATGCGAGTATGGAATAAAAAAGTGCTCAGTGAAAAAGATAAATGGGCTGGCAACATGACACACTGAAAGGCAGGCTACCCCCACAAGCAGACAGTGAGACGACGATGGCAAGCTGCGCGTTTGTCACGGGGAATGCGCGACATTTGGACCTCATCCGATGAGCAGGGCGGGTCACCACTTTGGGATGCGTGGCGTGTAGGTCACCGCTGTCAACTACAGAAGCCGCCGGGGATCAAAGGCGAATGCAAATGAGGAAGAACGACGTTTCTCTTGTTCAGGTAGGACAGTGTTAAATCACGGACCAGGCCCTGAGGCTTTCAGGTGTACTCAGTCTTTCACTGACTGTGATTAACAGCTTGTTCTTCGTACGGTAAGTGCTACAGAGGAGAACGTGGCTTCCTATACGTTATGGAAGTCGTAAAACGACTGAAGACAAAAAAGGGACAATTCTACGGAGAATGTAAATTAGACGGAGGGTTTTCCGTCGCACAATAATCGGTGATGAACGATGTTTTTCTTGTTCGGGCAGAATAACATTACATAACGACCGAGCTCCAAGGGCTTTCAGAAACACCAAGTCTTTCACTTGTAACAATTTGTTTCTCATTCAGTAAGTGTTAGATCTTTGACTATCGCCCTTGAAGAATTAATAGTATACACATTCACAATCTTTTAATGTTATGATTCCCGTGAGAAGACCTGTCCGTGCACGAATGCAACTACTTAAATGTTTTATCTACATGGATACAGAATGAAAATGCTTTGAGGTGCATTAAACCAGAAAAGATGAACTTGCAGACCTTTAAACCCTTATAATTAAATCCAAAAGAATAAGAATAATGCGATACTGTATTCTCATCATCGCAAATGACAATCATTCAAAATAAAAAAATCGATAATCATGTCCACCATCAAATCGAATCTTAAGAACACCGACAATTTTTGTTTCGAATGCGCTTAGATTTTCATTTCATTTTTTGTAAAAAACCTCCTCTTTAGGATTCATTTTAAAATCCTCTCACAAGCCGATATAGAATTTATAAAGAAAATATGGAGTTGTTTCAGAAACTCTAATGAAAAACAGGAATGAATTCATTCATCCACTATCATCTATTGGGAAGTTATGTCTTGTATACTTTTATACAAAGGTTCTTCGTGTGTTTCTCTATACTTTTATACAAAGGTTCTTCATGTGTTTCTCTGTGTGCATATTATTCTTCAACTAGTTATAATAATGACCATTTGCTCCTTTCCCTTTATAAGATTTTTCTGCGATCAAAATAATTCAGAAAGTCATTTCTAAACGAATGTTATGAGAAAACAAGGCCGCATGAACCGAGTCACTTTGTCTTCAAAGCTAATTGCCAGCTATGTTCCGTTGGAGCTTCGTGTTCTAATCTTGATACATTCAAAGACTCTCCAGTATAGAACAACGACTTCCAAATTTCTTTGATCGCGTACCCCTCAGACGAAAACAATTATACGTTGTATCCCATATAACATAATGTAAAGTAATGAGAGTAGTAAAACATCAAATTATTTTCAATAATTGAATTTAAACAACATATATATTTAAAATGAATTGAAAATTTACATTATGATTCTGAATTCGTACCCCCAAGTATTATTTTTGAGTACCTTGAATGTTGCACGTACCCCGTTTTGGGGACCCCTGGTGTAGAGGTTTGATGCATGTTAAATTTGTAGGGGCTTAAAATTCTCACATTTGTGTGGTATAAATCAGGCGAATAGGGCGACAGATGTCGACCTTGTCATCTGACCGTGGCTCAGAATTACGAGGCACGTCGTCTGTGGTGAACGAACCTTATGTCAGGCAGAAAAAGATACTGGAAAAATACTGGACTTCTTGCAGAACTTAATTGACTCACATAAAGAAAGAACTCTCTTGAACAAACGATTATTAACCATCTTGGACGTTTATGGTTAATACAAGTTTGCGTTTCTCGTACAATTTCCGGTCTCCATTTTCTGATTATTATACGACGACTATAAATATTGTACACTATCCGGTGTTTTAAGACACTTTAGTCACGACTTCGAGACTTTTTCCAATATCGAGATTCTCCGATTATCTGGTACATCAAAATCATCTCTCTCCATATTTACCTTCCACTTCCTCAGTAAAATCGATTAATTTTGCAAAAAAGTAAAAAGTTACACAGCCCGTCTTATGGAGTGAATGTATAAGAAAAAATAAGGTACGATTATAAAATCTTCAATCGTCCATGGGGTGCTATCTCGATATCGTGCTTGCTGCAACTTATTGCGCAATGCTTATGTTCCTTTAATACTCAACCGAGCGTATTTTCAAGGCAAGATTGCGCTGTCGAACACATCTCACACGTCACTGTCTAACCTATCACAGACGATTCGGGTGAAACCCTACGAAAATCCAATCAGGAAGAAAAAAAAATCCATCGAAGACTAGAGAAAAGTTGTTCAATGGCAACAACGTCTCTCGACACACCGCGACCTTCAAGTGTCACAACGAGTGATTGGGAACATAATTCTAGCGCTAAGATAACGAACGCCAAGTGCTAGATTGAGACTGATGAAGATTGTGAAAGGTCGTTCTGCTAAATGAAGACGGAACAGAAGAGGGAATAAGACAAAATCCACAATTCGATTCTTTCTCAACACAACAGGTATCTCGCGGAAAAAAAAATGAAACAAAAGACAAGGCTAAAAAAAATGCCGGTGTCAATCTCGGTTACACGCATCCTTCTTATTGTGTGGACGTCCCAAACATACAAATTGCAAGAGGTAATTCATCCCGCAAAGGTGTTATTTACAGAAGAGATTTATTCCGGCCATAAATTGAGGAGAATCTACAGAAGTTAGGGCCTACTTGTGTTAGGGAGAAACTGCAAGCGCTGAAGTACACGTCAAGGAAAAAATTTATGCTCGTGAAAAGAGAGATAATTTGTTTACGGGAACATTATATAACGCGACAGCAAAAGCAATGCAAACAAAGAAAGAGATATAAAGATTTGTCCCTTTGACATCTTCCCATCCACGAACAAATATTGGAAACTAGGAGCAATATAAAGACCTTGAATATACTCGAAAATGAATTATACTTGAGGACAATTTCTTCGGAGTAAAAACAAAATAATATTTCGAAGAAAAATACTTCTTTACGTGGCTTACTAATAAACAATCATTTATCTAGCATAGTTTTCATGGATATATATCGAGGGAATTTATAGTTTATCGTGTTTCAACCGAAACCATATTCAGGATTATTTTTCCTGTGTATGAATACGTTATTTGCTAAGCCATGAGTAAACTTAAATTATTTTATCACTATCTGAAAGTGTGCCAGAACTTAATCAATAATTCCCAATAGATTCCTCATTGTTTTTGGATCTTCTCAGCAACTAATTTAAATCCTTACAAGCAATAATACAATATGAAGACGCTTATTTTAATTAAAATCCGATGTTTTATGGGTGTCTATTTTTAAACTCGATTCTCTTAGAAAACCCGTTCTATCAATTTTTCCCCGTTACGCAATGGTCACAATGTATGTATCTTTTCTTCATCCTTCTCGGAAGCCATGCATTACTGAATGTAGAATAGATTGACGTCAGCAGTCAGATTAATAGGAATGACACGTAAATTTATTGATATGAAAGATGGTCATTCATTACTCTTTAAAATAAATTACCCGCTAGAACATGCGGACGTAGAAAGACTTCGTCTTGGTCTCAATGGCAAGGACAGAATTTCGTTTCATGATTTGTACACTCAGCTCGTATTCCAGTGCTTTGATTAACGTTCAGAAGAGCATCCTAATAAGGTTTGAAATTTAAATCCTTTTTTTTTTTTAAGTCGTCGCAAGAAAATCCAATTCTGAAAAAACTCGCTAATGAAACTGTATATTGATTATTGTGATCATGACTTTTGACTTCACATTTGAAAAGAAAATAATTATATACTTTCATACGAGCATTTCAGTAGCTATGCTTTTGACTGATTGATTTTTAACTAACTTTACACTTATAAACAACACGAGAGCTATTGGCGACGGACCTCGTAATTTCGAAGGCCAAGCGACGAGGATGAAACCTGAGCTGGACATCCCTCTCCAAACTTTCACACCTCGCCAATGGGAATACTTGGGACCTCGAATAGATTCAACGTGTATGAGCCCCGCTACACGGCGGACCTTTAGAGGCATCCAAGCTCGAATCGATGGCTCCTAGAAAACAATGCCGGCCACGAGCTCGCGAACATGACCACTCGGCTACCGCGGTCAGCCCCCTTTGTGAAGGTGTAATTTGAATATTATGTTTCAATTACACTCGAAGTGACACTTGAAAAGAAACTAATTACATATTTTCATTCGAGCTTTTCAGTAGCTATAATAACACCGTAGAGTGTTCTTTATTGACTTGAGATAGTTTTGCACTGCGTTTATGGTAATTTTACCCCAAATTTAATAACCAATCAAGGCTCCCGTTCCCCAGCCATTTTGATTTCGTGAACGCAATGTTAATCCTACAGAATTTCTACTTTCATAATCAAATTTCATCTTTTTATTTATTTATTTGAATGCAATCAAGTGCATTCGAAAGAACAAACGACAATGAAGGTTTCTGTGGAATTACACTTTTCTTCCATTTCTGAAAATATTTTTACGTTTGTTTCAATCCTTCGTTTGTAGTTTTTCCAATCTATAAGAAATATTTTCAAAAATTGGAAGCAAATGTAATTCGGCAGAAGCCTTCATTATTTTTCGCCCTTTCGAATGCCCTTCATTGCATTCAAATAAATAAATAAAAAGTCGAAATTTGAGGATGAAGATAGAAATTCTATACGATTAACATTACGTTCACGAAATCAAAATGGCTGGAGAACAAGAGCCTTAAGGCTCCCGTCTACCAGCCATTTTGATTTCACGGGATCTTATGGAATCTCTATTTTTGCTCTCAAAACCTTACTATTTGAATGCAATAAAGTGCATCGGAAACGTACTGCGCACTAAGTTTCCGAGCCATACATTCGAACCTATCTAATGAGAGTTTTACGGATAAAAACGATTTTTTTTTGAGAAAAAACGGATCTCAATAAAGACGTTTTTTAATATCCCTTTATAACAGATACTAAAATGTTTGACATTAACTAGTATATCTAATCACTTTTGCTTTTTTTTCACTAAGTCATTTAACACTCATAATTTCAGATAACCAAGGAATATTACCCGTTTCATAAGCAATTAAAATGGAATTTTATTTTAAAACCTTTACAGATCGCTTAGATTCTCTTAAAGCAGTTCATATGTTAGATGCTTAGAGAGTTTTAACAATATTGTTCCTTTTGAAATACGATTCATTCCATAAAAAATCGAATACAAATTTGAAATTGGGCTAAAATCTCATATTTTTATCCAAATATTCTATTAAAGAATTTAAACCAGAATAAGAATTATTGTTTTTTTTCATATCATCGTCATGCTTCATAAAAATGTAAGAAACATCAGTTTGTTGACAAATCATTCGATATTATCATTAAAGCAATTTCTTACCGAGTTAACTATTTTGAGGGATGCAAAAGCGTGAGACTGTCTTCCCCTCCCTGTTATGGTTTCAATTCGAAAGTAATTTTCAAACCCATCGATCATTCCAAAACAGCGCGATCTGACCGTCGAACGCTCGCTTAAGGTTCCTTGAAATAATAAAACGCTAATTTTCTATAAAACCCTTCAGGAATCTCAAGCGCTTGAAAACTTTTTTAATTTTAAAACCCGTGACGACAAGCAAGAGGAAAGCAAAAAAATTCGGCAATCTTAGATTGTTATCAAATGAGCGAACACCTTTCCCATTCTCTCCATCAAGCTTGACAGAAACAGAGCGTCCACTCTATTCAGTGTAGTGGGGCAATCTTTCACAGCGATCTGTATTTTTAGACGATCCGAACAAAACAAAACAAACAAACAAAATTGCGTTTCCTAGTTTCTCATCAATGTATAATCTTTGTCCAATTAAAGCGCATCGAACGCTTGTAATAGATCTCTTTTCTTTTTATTGTTATTCCTTTCCTTGAGAATGTCAGCACGAACAACAGTCGTCAAGCATGTTCGAATAAAGAATATTATATGGCATGTAAACAAAGCTTTCGCACCAGCGCATCATTATACAGTGTAATAAAGCGATCACGAGGGAAAAAGAACACCAAACGATTACGGGCCGGTATGAAAGAACAGGCAGGTGAGTTAAAAGAATAAATCTCTGACGAACAAGCAAAAATGTGTTACTGCTGAGAAAAGAACGGAATCTAATGGATAAAAAATTGAAAGCGAGATGAATCGGTATGTTTCTGCTTGGCTAACGATGCAGGCAGTCCCGCGCGTGGCTTTTGCCTTTTGCCAAACGATTTTCTACTTTCTCTTTGTGTTCTTTTTTCCCCCTCCTTCGTCTTCTTGAGCATTTTTTTTTTATTTCATCCCTCTCCTCCTCTACTATCTGTCTTAAAATATAACTTCTAAAAGAAATGTTTTATAAGCGTTCGTGTTATGTATTCAAAATTAATTTTTGGATCTATTCATCGTTGACGACTTTTTATCTGGGCTTAGAAATAAATCTTTCCTTTCCCCTGATAAACTCGATAATGGGAGTAATAAAAGGAGGACGAATCGTTTTGAATGAGGTTTGAACGCAAAATAATCAACCCGTGAAAATTAGAATAAGGCTTTTAATTATTTGTGACGGAATAAGGAAATCATTCATCTTGATTTCGACCATGGTTGAAGCTACGCCTGTCAAAATTTTAGCTCCCACGTCACGGAGGATATTTATTTAAACCACGGTTATGATTTTTTTTTCTTCTTAACGGAGTTGCTTTCCTTTCATTGTTATTGAGTAAAAATGGTCATGGATAAATGTGTGACGGAACATAACTTAATTATTAAAGTTTGGTCACGTGTTATTTATTTGAAAAGTCTTAAGGTTCCGTCTACCGGCCATTTTGATTTCGTGGACGTAATGTTAATCCTATGATGTATCTACTTTAGCTCTCATATCTTTACTATTTGATCTATTTGAATGCAATAAAGTGCATCGGAAAGAGCAAAAAGTAATGAAGGCTTCTGCAGAATGTATGGCTGGGAAACTTAGTAGCTAAAAATGGGGAACACAAAATTGCAGTTTTTGAGAGAAAGGTGCTCAGAAGTATTCATGGTGACATAGAAGAAAATGGCCTTTGGCGAAGACAGCCTGATATCATTGAATGTATTAAAGTGAAACGAAGTGAACTGCGCTTCTCATTCTGTTAGAATGGAGGAGAAAAATCCAGTAAAGAAGATTTTTACTGCAACGTCCTTTGCTTGTCGGAAAAGAGGAAAACCAAAACGGCACCATTCTATTGAATCGGATTTTAAGGTGATTGGGGAGAGGAATTGACAAAAAACAAAGCATCTTCAAAAAAGAAAAGAAAAAGAATTGGCATAAAATCTGAGAAATCTTAGAAAGAATCCTGGGCTGTTGATCCAAATATGATGATGATGACTAAAAAATGTCTGTTCCCATCAATTAGTTGATTTAAAGTCCTAATAAATAATTTAGAAAATTAGTATAAGATGCATCGCCTTTTAGCACAAATACATTGCAAAAATTTCAAATAAACTATTATTAGTCGGAGTTGTTAGAAAAGCTATAATCTAAAGCTACAAGATTTAAAATCAAAGTTACCTTTTTCTAGAATGCAAATACTTGGTAAATTGCCGAAGCATTATGAATTCAAATACAATAAATGCTTTAAGAGAAGGTCATTGCAATGAAATAAGTAAGTTTTTAAAAGTACTTTCATTAGGGGTGATAACTTTTGAATATTTAAGCATGGAAACGCTTAATACGCTGAAGAAAGGATTTTCAATATTTGTATTTCCAAAATTCCCTTTTTGAAGAAGAAGATTTCTTAACAAAACACTACGGATGCGAAATTTTCACACATGGACCATTTTATTCTCAACCACTTGGAATTCTTTGGGATAATAGAAGCTTACCAAATTATTAGTTATTATTTATTTACTTATTAACTGTATTGAGTAATATTTTTCGATACTTTATTTATCAGTCGAATATTGCTGAACTCGACAATATTAATTTTGACCAGCTCTAATGCGTTTTCCCACAGTAACGACAGCTAGATAATTAAACAAAACATTACACAGTACTTTTAAATACTTACTCTAATGTTCTAAATTTCAGACATTCAGAGATCACTGACTCGTATAATAAATAAAATTTGATAATTGCGGCTGTCAAGGGAAAACAATGAAACAAATTTTAACAGAAAATACACAATTAATCAACAGCCAACGGCCACAAAAGCGTCGGATTGTTTCAAATCCAAAAGAAAAAAAAGAACAGTCTGGAAAGAAAACAAATTTCACTTTCGTTTGAATAGGTTAGAATCAGTTTGAGATGATGTATTTGAAACAAATAAACAGCGGAAGAAAAACTCATTATTTAATGAAAAGCGTGACAAAACTATTTGCTAAGCGAAGCGATCGAAAACGAAACGGCAGACAGACCAAAATGCCAGACGATTATCATACGACCGTACAGAAAAGTGTATTTCTATTTTACTGTCGCAATACACGTCTCAAATTTTTGCTCTTCTGTAGGGAAAAAGGGGAAAAAAACTCTTATTAAAACAATAAACATGCAGTTAATTTGCTGTCACAATGAAATATTTATCAGAGCAATTTAATTCTTATAAAATCATTTTCTATATACATTTGTTTCAGAGCTGAATTAAATTCTAAAACGCTGAGATTTGAAAGTATTTTTACACCTACTTCTAAAAAATTTATTTCACAAAATGATATTTTTTTTAAAAAAAAGAATTCCAAAAACAAACCAGATACATTATATTTACAAAATATATAATGGATAATTGCATAAATAGATCAAGAAATATTTTACTTTAAATTATTTTAGTTTAATTATTTTTCTTTTACCCTCAACTACTACAATTTTTCTTATACCAAATTCCAATCGTTAATCATTTCCCAGTTAACTTTTATAAACGTTGCTGCTCCCTTACGGGGTAATACTCTCGACCAATAAGATAGCTAGATCTCGAGGCCACTCCAAAGTAGAACCTAAAATTGTTTTCTGTTTGGTTCTTTACCGGCGCGAGAAACTGCTCCCTAATTGACAGACAAGTCACTTAAATTTCTCTCCAGACACAACACTAATTCCAACCAATAGCAAAATCTTAATATTTTCAGAATTTTTTCCAGTAATTTTCTGAATTCAATATTTTTAAATTCTTAATTATTTAAGAGGAATTGTCACTTTTAATAGTTTTTTTTAAATTTGTAATTTTCTGCTCAAGTAACAGGTCGAGGCAATCTATCTTAAGGCTGGAAATGAAAAACCACGAGATCTCTATTAACCACCCAACCTATAATGCTATTTTTATGGTAAAGACAACATACCAAAAAAAAAACACGCGTTCAATGCTCATAAAAATAGATGAACAAAAGAACTTCAAGTTTCATGATAAAATAGCAATTTTAAATAAATTATTCATTATTTGAGGTATTGCAATAAAAATAAGAAATATTTATTTTACGTGTGAAGAAATCACTGTTAAGGTACTAACTGTTTGTGTGTTCTAGCAATGAGTATATATATGACTCCCGTATCGCTCTTAAAATAAAACATTGTTATCATAATAATTTATTGTCAACCATTCGTGATTATCCTTTTTTTTTTTTTTTTTTTTTTTTTTTTTTTTTTTTTTTTTGTGGAACTTGAAATATTCTCTTAAATCTAGTGATATAAAATATGTTCAGTCGAACCTAACCCTCTGTTTATCAAATTTGGTACTTCCCACTCTAACTAAACAACACTAACCCTTAAAAAGCACACAAAACTAAATGGAGCAAACTAACAGTCAATACGGCTATAGAAACACATCTGTATCTATTTCGTGCAATTTTTTTTTAGTAATCCTTCTTTCGTGCCTTTAGAACATGTTGACACGCGATTAACATTTTCAGTATTGAGGTTCACGAATGAAGGAACACACAGAAAGTAATTTGTATGTTTCATCTTGTGAGAGTTGAGGGGAGTTTTTCACAATTCAAGCAAGATAAGGGCTCTATGTCCATTTTTTAAATTTTATATGATAAATTTTACATGAGCTTAAACATCTTCTTTCTTTGCTGCTTGTTTCTTTATCAACAATTTGTTCGTGGATGAATAATCATCATGTATTATTTCTTCATACCCATCATTTTTTTTTTAAAATTTTAATACTTTTTAAAGCCTTATTATTTTTTCTAACTTTTCTGATTACTATTTTTAAAAAATGAACACAATGCTTTTTACCTCCGGCATACGGATACATAAAGGGTGTCCATTGGAATACAGCACTCTCACAATTAATGAATAGTGTGAATACAGGTCTCATAAATTCAAACATAGTACAAAGTGAACATGGCCAAGAGACGAAGAACGACATCTGCGCTTGTTTCCATGACATCGCGTGATAATATTCGACTCTTGGTTCGAATCCTCGCCGAGAGGTATTATGGGGTTTGTTTGACATTAAATTCAAATATGTCCGTCTGTGGTGTGAAAGCTATTAGTATTCATAAACAAGTTTCTCGTTTTCTTCTCTTGGTCACATTGCTCCCTAAAGGATGTTAAGTCAAATCAAGCACGCTAGGGTGTTTGAATTTACGAAACCTGTATTCGTTACTAATTCGTTGTTAGTGCTGTATTCTACCAAAGAAGTGATTCCCTTATGTAATCTTGCCTGAAATCGGGGGGAGAGGGAAACACATTTAATATTATACCTCCTATGAGGTAATCATGATAATGATATTCAAGTCAGTTTCGGTTCTCGCGAGATATCGTGACTGATTTGATCACGGCCAAGAGACGAGAATGACACCCGAGTAGGTCCACTCTTTAACTTTCATACCAGATAACGATTTTGAACACATCTGAATTTAACGAGCAGAAGCACTCCCTCCTAATTACACCAAACGACGATTTTTCGTGGAACCAAGACTCGAATATTATCATATGGAAATATGAGATCAAACGCACATCCTCGCGTTGACGTGGTATGAACGTTTTTGCAAATTACCTCACCATGTACCGATCTCGTCATATTATTGATGTGTCGTGGTTCGAAATTAAGATGGGTATTGGCAGTGTTCAGTGCATGTGCAATTGTAAATGTGTGTTCAAAATTTTTCTCTGTTTTTTTATTATTATTATTATTATTATTACAGCTGTTTCACACGCAAATGGAACTCCATTTCCTAAATGTGGGTTGTTGTTTTTTCCGATTCTAACTTAAGGCTGTCTTCGCCTGATGTCAAAGAACCCTATCAAAATTTGAAACACATTATTCAGACAAGAAATTGTTCCAATTTTCAGTTCGAACACAATTCACCATTCGGAAGTTTGTGACGTTGTAACGTGTTTATTTTTTTATAATACAGTTCTCTTAAAGTTTAGGACTATTCCATTTTTCACTTGTGTATGTAAAGCTCGAAACCCTTTCAACTGTACAGTAAGAAATATGGGAAATGCATTTTACATCAAATTATATATATATAATAGGGATTGACTCACAGACAGAAATGAGTATTATTACAAAATACGCTTCTCTCCAAAAGAAAGCGAACTTAGAATGTAAAATTAATGTTCGAGCGTTTTGTTATTAGGTTTGAGTTTCAGTTTCGGGTACTAGTCTTCAATACTACACAAAGACAGCCTGAAGCGATGTTGTTCCTTGACAATAAGTAAAAAATATTATTTACGCTTAAGGCTTTATATATAAAATCTAATACCTCAGAGCAAAAGCCAAATTCTGAACATATTTTCATTGAGAAGAGAAATATCCCGAAATTAATATAAATTCGTGTGGTTATATTATATATACTCATGAATCATAAAGTATCTATGATTTAGAAATATTTGATGAATGTGTCATTTTTTTACCTTTGACAGGTGAAATGTTTAAAAAAAATTACATTTAGTAAATACATTAAAATGGAATACGGAACACATTTAATATGGGAAAAATTTAATAATTCAAGTGGAGCGATAAAATATGCTGCTCTATGTATAACAACGATGTCAGAATGTATTCTAATGTTCGAGCATTTTTTATCTAAAAAAATATGCGGAGTATGAAAGCTATTCTTTAAATCAGACGACAATACCCGCAAGATCTAGAGGATTTATTTCAGGTGACATTCAAATGAATGGACATTGACTCAAAACTTACTAAATCAGCTAACTATAAATAAAAAAAAGGAACGCCATCATTCCAATTTTATAAAATTAAAAACCATGATTGATTTTATATGATCTAAATTCTGACGAAGACGAGTACTAGAGCTAGATTAATATAAAAGCAAATCACCTGGATTATGAAATACTGGTTTGGAAGAGGAAAAAAAAAAAGGAATACTTTTCAAGAAGGGTAATTTCGAAGAAAGAAAAACCGCAGTCCCCCTGGAGCATCCATTTTTCAAACCCTCGTCCTCAAGGTTGTTTCGATTTCATTAGAGAAGAGTTACGAGACTCGGATCGAGATTAAGAGCCCACGATTGGATCTGATTAGAAAAGCTCATCGCTGAAAACAGTCACGTTTTTTCGAAGTATAGTTACGCCGTGGTTTGCAGTTAATTCCGTGCTCTTTCGAGAAAGAAGGTCATGCAATAAATGTCACAGTTCGAGTCCTTTTAAAGAATCGTTTGCTCATCTGCATCTGCTCTGTTTGCTTGTTGCCAATGCGCCGTGCATATTGAAAACTATTTTTTAAAATTTCACGATCTCGCTCGTTAGGAGATAAACAAATTCTCGAAGGTAGGGTTTTTAAGAAGGCTTCGTTTTTGATTTTATCGTCTGGGGTTTTAAAAGGGCATGAATTATTCAAAGCAAGAAACCAAACCTGTTCGTTCTTCTTCTCTTGCATTTTTTTCTTCTTTTTAACCGAACTCTATGATAATAAACAAATGATTATTTATTTTTGTTCGTAAATCTTTTTTTCTTTATTTCTAATCATGAAAACAAAAATGAGAGAGATAACTTCTAGTAACGACAAGTCGTGTCAGAAGACTCACACAGACCAAGAGATCTATGTCTACGATTTTGAAAGGATCATATTATTATAGCTGATGAAATGGAGCTTTTGATGCAAAAATACTCTAATAGTATAAAATAAAAAAAAAAAAAAAGGATTCAAATTTCAAAGAGATAAAGCAAAACACTTAAAATTAGCACGACAAAAAATATTTAAAAATTTTAAGATGCATTTATACAAGTATTTATAACAGAGAAATGGTTTCGAGCCCTGATGCCCCTAAAGACCTGCCATGTAGCGGAGCTGATGCACGTTAAACCTGCCAAGGATCTAAATCCTTTCGTTGGCGTGATGTGGAAGCTTGGCGATGGAGGTACCAGCTCAGATGTCGTCCTGGTCAATTAACCGATGTTCATTATTATGAGGTCATCTCCAATAGCCCAATGTCCCAACCCGTAAGTAACATATAGCTAAGATTTTTTTTAAGAAAAATAGCTTCTCTTTCTGACTGGGAGTTCTGGTGGTCAACTAGTGATACTAGTATTCGAGTTCAATTCTATATTCCAAGATCAAATTAAAATTTTTATTCCAATTCAGTTTTATTCTACTCTTTGTACCCGTCATGGCTTCATAGTTTGTTATTTAAATCGTTTTAATTTGATAAATACAAAATTATGCTCGCGTGACTGTTGGAGATGCTAACCACTACTTTTTTTCTCGCCCTTTCACCAAAAGCTTTCCTTTTAATTGTCCTGTTGTCGAAGTAAAACTTATTTGTCCGAAGTCCGTTTGCGAAAATCCCAGTTTGCGTTTCATGCTTAAATCCTACATTCTTGTGGTTCATAAAATTACTGGACAAAATTCTTAATTGTTTTAATTTTTGATTACAGTTCTAAATTTTTTCAATTTTTCGTTTATAATTGTATACTTTGTAATGTGGATATATTTTGACTAATATATCCATATGCATATTATATTGTCCGTTATACTTTGTGTAATATATGTTTGAGATATCCATATATCCACATGTTTGTTTTAGTTTACGAGTTTGTGGATGATTTTCGTATTGTGCCATTTTGCCAATGATATGTCGCCAGTTATTATATATCATTTCTTCAAGAAAATTCGGCTGATGATATTTTATCTTCGTCTCATACATTTCCTGCTCGATAAACACACAGCAAGCTTTTTTTTACCTTTTTATCTATCAATTATGTAACCTTTTAAATTATTTGTTCTAGCATTATATCCTAACCTTTCTTATTAAAAGTTTTTCTTTGCCAATAGATGCTGAGTGCGAAAATGATTGTCTCCAGAGATTCCGGTTAGCAGCTCTAAACCATTTTTTTGTGAGCTTGGTCCCTTTGGGAATCCTAACAATATCCCTCGTGTTGCTTCTGAGAGCGACGTTAAGAAACAACCAAGAAATAAACTTTTCTTTGAAACAGCAGTTGATAGCCGTTGATGAAAGCATTCCTACCTATGATTTAAGCATAAAAATTATGCAAAAGCTCATGAAGCGTCAATTATACGAATGGAATGAAAAAGAAATTTAATCAACCAATTTACCAGGTGTATGATTCTTAGCTATTGTGTTACAGTTGATAAAATGCACTCCCGACGGTTATAGATAATAATAAAGATGTTGAAAAAAATAATATATGGTTGCTCAATAGCAATGTCTTCGGATTGCATTCAAATATTGCAACGACTAAAACCTTAAAAAAATTTCACGTAATAAAGAATTCAGTTTTCAGAATACATTTTTTAAAAACGCGATCTGGAAAATCAGAAAAAAAAAATGCTGTTACCACACGCAATTTTTTAAAGGTTTATAATTTGCCGAAAGTGTTTTGATCCAAAAATCTCATTTTATTATCTTTACTTCGATTAATAGCGAAGAACAAATTTAATACAGTTATAATACTAATATACACCTTCAATGTTATTAATTAATTTATTTTTCACTATTCCTCGCAATTAATTCTATGAAGACTCAACCAAAATAAATCAATTTTTTTTTTTGGTAAAATCAGGGAAACAAAACGTAATGACGATTTTTCGTTCTGCAATAATTCAGAAAGCAAGGTTTGAAGTCGCACAGGATCTAAATAAAATCTGAGCTCCCAACGTCTCACTGGATTCTATTTTAAATTTTTGAGCAAAATTTATTCCGTTTGTGGCCTTTGAAGGGTAAAATTTGCTTTGTTCCCAATTCAGTCAAAATTGAATTTTTTTTAAGAATGAAGGCGATGGAAGATGAAAGGTGACCTTACAGTCGTTTATTTTCATAAAAAACACGTCCTTTGCATAATCAAAGTGTGGTAAAAAAAAAATAAGCGCCGATGACCTCGAAAAGTGGAAATTCTTCCAAATCAAAATTTGTTGAAAGTCAAAAATAAAGTTTTAGCCGTGATGGTCTCTCTGTAACTCGAAAATCTGATGCGTCATGTGTTTGCCATCACAAAAATTCCATCTCCCACCAAACACTCTTTCCTCGTTTATTTTTTTCCGAATACTAAAAATATGGAATGGCAAACCTGAAGAACCTTTATAAATAAATCTTTTAAAACAATTTCTCTTCCCTCAAACAATGACCATTTTAAAAACTCGAAACGCTTGACGCATATTAAACAATAATAGCAACAACAAAAAAAAAACCTTGCTTTGTTGAAATATTTTTTTTTTTCCACTGACGTCCAAGATGTAAGTATGCTTCACCAGAAAATTGAAATTTTATTTTCAATTTACAATCTATGTAACATGGTCCATGCTTGTCTCTTCCGACTGCAACAGCAACAAAAAAAAACCTTGTACTTCTAAAAAAGGCTTGTTCAATCATTACATTGGGGAAAATAACAAATTCTTTCTTTCTATAATCTGTAATCACAACTAGCAACGGTGTTTTGTTTTGCATTTATAATTCAATGGCTTCCACTCATTTTATCGCTGAATGCTACACCCATAATCGTTTAAGAATATTTAAAATTTCAGCATGAATGGCGTACGGGAAAAGATGGTTTAAGAAAGAGGAAAAACAATTCGGAAAAATGAAAAACGATCAAAAATATTTCCATTAACCGAGCAAAGGCCTACACCCATTTGACAACTTCCCTTTGCTAATCAAAAATAAATTAATTAAAATAAAAAAAAATCTTTTTTAACAAAATTATTTTGTACTAATGAACACATTTTTTTATCTTGTTAATCATATTGGAGTATTTGTAATCTTACACATAGTTTTTTATAACTGTAATCACACATATTATTAATCTATGAGGTCAATTACTTTTCTATACGGTAAGAGGGTAGATGTATTTCAATTTCACGTAAGAAAAACATCCAAAAAATAAACGCCTCTTTCAGGTGCGTTTCGTGGCTACTGATTTGTCTGTTGGTAATTACGTATAGCATTTTTTTTAATTATTATTTTACGTGAAATAAGCAGAAACGTGTGCCTTGATATCAGCAACGAGTACCAAAACGTTCAGTTGCTCATTTTTTTGATAAATGTGATAATCTACGAAATACATATAAACCTTCAAAAAAGAAATAAATTTACATTTTACAGTTTTGAGAAATTGGTACGTATTAAAGTAAAACTTCTCCAAATTAGATAATTCAACGCAACAATTACTTTGATATATAATTTTTATTGATAAAACTCTTTGATCTACCCATCTCATTAGTTTAAAATTCTATACGAACAAAAATAATATATGAACTATATTTTCACATGCTAGGTTAATTATGATACATTATTTTAACTATTTAAAAAATTAAATAGACTTACATGTAGCTCATAAAGCTATTAGCATTTCCTTTTGAAAAAAGGTTTGTAAGACACCAGGTAAGCTTTTAGACATTCATTTTTTATTAATACTGTAGTAAATTAATTAGTTATTATTTATCTACTGATAAATAACATCAGCATTTTCTCTTGATTTCGTAAAAAATTTAGAATTATAGAAAATCAGTTCATATAGGATTATAATATATAATTCCAATTTCCTTTTAGAAAGGTAAAGTTCAGAACTCAGAAGGTAAAGAAACAAAATTCTCATTAATCCATAAAAAAAATAATAAAATCTTATAGGAAAGAAGCACAGAAAAAGAATGAGTCAGATTTTTTTTACTGATGAGTGGGAATCTTATAACCGCGATTCACAAAATATTTCATCTTTACAATTTAAAGAGGAAGCACCAAAAAGAGAAAATTTTTCCTGAAACTACAGAGTATCCATTCGAGAACTGTTTAAAATCTTGATCGAATTCATGAATAAAAAGGTGTCGTCAATCGTTTTTCTGCGACAAAATGAAAACAGATCAATCGAATTTCGGAAATACTTCTCTGACTCGCTCAGATTCTATGTTGAAGAAACTGCCATTCTAAAATTTATGATAGAAATTAAACTTAAACAAAAATATAACATTGGGAAAAAAAGAGACAGTATCTTATCTTTAAGAACAGCACACACCGAATGATTCCAGTATAATCGAAATTATGAATACGGCCAGCAAATATTTTAAAATAGTGCTGCACACAATAAGCAATTGCATTTAAAAACGTACACGTATATTTTTAAAAATAATCATATTTTTCATTGTAATTTTGATTGGGTGTAGAGTTTAAATTTTCGTCATCAAAAAAAGAAAGAAATTTATTCCCAATGATTGTGATTGTGTATTAACGTCGCTCTGAGAAGCAATACGAGGGCTATTGGAGACGGACCTCGTAAATTCGAACTTCGGTCAAGTGACGAGGACGACACTTGAGCTGGTACCTTTCTCTCCAAACTTCCACGTGACGTCAACGGGGGGACTTCGATCAGATTTAATGTGCATCATCCCCGACTACACGACGGGTAAATTGTGGCATCAAGATTCTAACCCACGACTCGTTGAAAACAGCCAGCCGCGAGTCCGAGACCATGACGTCTGACTTCCGCGGCTACAATATGCACATTTACGTACGATGCACCGAAAATATTCAGCCAAACTATACTCGGCGTTAAAGAAAACCAAATTTCTTTTTTCTTTTGTCTCAAAATATATATCTGGGAATGAATTCCGAATTATATGAATAAAAATGCTCTAAGAAATTTTTGTAAGGGGAAATTTTAAGGACTTTCTAAATGATATACAACAAATATTTTAGTGAAATCTTTTTTTGGTGGTTAAAAGCACACCATCAGTACAAACACAAATTTCACGCAATAGTAGTACCGATTTTTGAACACTCGAAAAAAATCCCAAACATTCCCAGTAGCCTCAGACAGATGGCTATTGTGAGCTCCGCATTCAGGAAGCAATGCATTCCATTGATTATCTCCGACAGGGGGTACTTTCTGCTAGGTATTATCGATTGATTTATACACCTTTCTGTATCACCAAAACTAGGTGTTTGGAAGGTTCATTCTTCACACCAGGCAATATATTTACTACGGATCCCTCTACCACAATTTACGTTCTAACAAAATATTTTTCCAACAGTGTGTATTACTATTCATTGAATTTTGCTACAATTAACAAGAATTCAGATATTTCTGTGGAAAGAATGTTCTATATGAAAAGTATATCATTTCGAGGTATTCAATACTTCATAGAAATTAACTGCATTTAAAAGTCATAATGAAATCAAAAGGGACTTCACGGATACACTTTAGACGAAACGAATAAAAGCAACAATTTCTCCATTTTAATACGCATTGTTTTGAATTAAGTAGATAGATTAAAAGGAATTAATCTCATGCCACTAAATTATATCTAGAATACCAAGACAATGAATTGGGAAATCTTAAAATGTAGCGCGCCATTTTTAAACTTAACAATTGCAATAAATTTTGAACCATTTCCACATTACATTTTTTTAAAAAATTCCTGCCGAAAATAGTTTGTACGGTAATTACTTTTTCCCATCATTCTTGTAAAAAAGATGATTGGATAACAAGATGCCAAACCATCTAATAGTTCCTCTGGTATTTTCGTACAATGCCTCAATGAAAAGATATGTTCACACTTCATTTAATGGAATACTCAACGATCCAAATGGGCGTTTCCGTCAACGGATTGCGGCTAAATGGAAAGTTGAGGAAGTAAATAAATTCCACAAAACCGATCTGAGGAATTCGGCGCGAATTTTCCCTTTTGAAAGCGAACTGGCGTCGCTGAGTCGCCGGCGCAAGACCTGTGCTCAGTCGAATTCAGGTTAACATGCGTCTCCATTCTCGTCCAGGTGGCGCGATGAGCGTGGGTGGCTTTGACATATTTTTTTTTGCTCGGAACAGTTTGCTTCATTTAGATGAACCAAACCTAACTTCAGACAGTTTAATGTATTTAGAATCGAAACGCATGTTGTAAAATGCAAATGAAACATTGAGCAACGAGTGGGAAAGTTAAAAGAATTTTTAAAAGAGAGATAATTCATTTTAGTTAGTAAAATGAGGCAGATAAAAACATTGTGTTTTTGAACCTATATATCCGATATTTCAGAAATTTACAATTTATTCGATATAAGAAATGCATCGTTGCAAAATTTCACTTTTTTTTTTAATTGCTGCACTATACACAGTTCATTTTAATAACTTCCAATTGCATCTCAGCATTAGAGAAAAGTCGAGTTATATCTTAACAGCCGGAGTGGCACAAGTTCGAAACCTTATTGCACCGTTGTTGGAGAGAAATATTGAAGACTTTCTGTGCCTTAAATCTAACTGGACTTTAAAATCTTCACATAGCTTAATGTGAGATTCTCGTGAGAAAAGTAAAATTTAACTATTTGAAAGGGATTTAAAATTGTGAAGAGAGTCACTAATATTCCTTGCGATTGTTAAATCAATTGCAATAACAAACAGCAATAATAAATCTACTATAACGCATGGAAAATTGATGCATTTTCCAGTTGATACGATTGCTTAAAGAAACCAAGACGAGGAAAAATGATCATGTTTTATGCCAATTTTAAATAATCCTGACTTTTTTCAGTTAAAAGCAATGGAGATCATATTTTAACATCGAGATATATGTATAATTGCTCATCTGTTTATGCAAAGAAAATCGAATTTACAGACAGTAATAATTATGCATGAGAAAATCATAATCAATAGTATTTATATTTGTAAGCGGTGTGCTTTATCATAAATGCAGTGGATTTTATGCAAACATTTTGCATAAAATCCACTGAAAAAAAATTAAGTTAAGGAAAACCTCATTTTGTAATGCGGAAAATATCATAACTGCAAAAAAAAAAAAAGTAATTTTGAGGAAAATGTACCAGAATCCTTAAAAATCATAGGTAAAGAAATTTTTGTCTGTGACGTAGCAATTTGTCTACAATTTTAAAATTAAATTTTTAGTATTGTATTTAAGAAATTCTCATAAATAATACATCTATCGATTAAGCGAAATATCTTCCATTTTTTAACAGCAAAATCAGAAAATATATAATTTGAAACAATTGTACATCTTAATTGTCCTTATGTATAAAATTGTTATAGGGGCTGCAATATAGTAATACATGCATAACTAATATATATAATGTATCATGTTTCATTTAGGGTATTATATTATTTGCCGTTCATATATATATATATATATATATATATATAAATTCTGAAACATAATTTAAATGAAGTGTTATCACAAAATCATGTTCATTGAAATTAAGCCCCTAAATTGAATTATGTTGAGTAATTAATTTTTGTTGCTACACAGTTGTTGATTAAAAAACACATTTATAACAATACACGCAAATCAAATCGAAATAAACGTCTTTTCTCCATCAACAACTTTTACGGCAAATTACAAATATAGTTTTAAGGCTTCCACTTACCGGCTATTTTGATTTCGTGAGCGTAATATTAATCCTATGGAATTTCTCAAATCCTCAAAACTATTTTATCTATTTTAACGCAAAAATGTGCACCAGAAAAAACATAAAAATTATGAAGGCTTCTGCAGAATTACATTTGTCTGCCGATATTTTAGAACATTTTTTTAAAGAACAAAAAAAAAAAAAAAAAAAAAACTATAAATACGAATCATTAAAATAGGAGTAAAAATATTTTTAAAAAACGGAAGGAAAATGTAATTTCGCAGAAACTTTCATTATTGTTTACTCTTTCGAATGCACTTCATCGCACGCAAATAGATAAAATTAAAGATCTGATATAATGGTAGTAGAAATTCCATTGATTAACATTACCTCCTCGAAATCAAAATGGCCGTAGGCGGGAGCCTTAACAACGAAATACAATTACTGATACTCTTCAACAACAATGATACTGTTCAACAATAATATCAACAATGTGTATGATGTTGCAGTTACAAACAAATTCGCGTTGAACATGAATATTTTTTTCATCGATAATTACGAATTATATCAAGATTACTTTTACCGAGCTTAAACAGTTTAAAATAAGCTTCTGGTTTGGAATTGCAGCATCGTTCAAAAAAAGCGAAGTGTCGTAATTTCATACGCGGACAATAGATCAGAATGTTTACAGTTCTCAGTTGTGACGGATCTTATGTCAGTACACGTCAGAACTATTTATGCATCTGAAAACATATCTCCGATGACAGCGACGAAACGTTGATATTTCTAATACGATTACTTCACTTCACGTTTATTCATATTTAAGTTGTAATAGTTGAAGGTTATCTCAATCCAGGTGAAACATAAGTGATACACATATTGGGAAACATTTTAGAATTTAGTAACTAACACTTACGAAGGTGAACAATTTCAGGGAATTTAAGACACGGAAAGACCGA
The DNA here is from genome assembly GCA_019974015.1 of Nephila pilipes. Taxonomy (NCBI): domain Eukaryota; kingdom Metazoa; phylum Arthropoda; class Arachnida; order Araneae; family Nephilidae; genus Nephila; species Nephila pilipes. The sequence goes on from BMAW01028032.1 coordinate 122,710, forward strand.
AATACAGTGAATGATAGAATATAAAGTAAATAATTCGAAATATTGTTAAGCTTATCCAATGAAAAATATTATCCCAGGATGCTTTATTCCTTTTCGTCTTGATATCATGACGTAACATTTTAAGAGTGCTACATACATTGTGAGCGACTGTTGATACAAAATAATGCAAAAACTATTTTGAAAGTCCTTAAATCTCCTTGTGCATACTGATCGCTGAGATAATTATCATATTCTTTCCCAACGTGAATAAGAAAATGCCACTGTGATATGTTCCATCTACTTTCACATGCATACATGAATGAATGTACCAATAATACTCTGTCCATTTGCTAAATGAGATTCATTAAATACTAATGATAACGCACTGGAGAAATATAATGTCTTTTTAAAATATTAATCTTTACTTTTAAAAAAAAAATGTTTTCTTCCACTGATTTTTCTTAAAACTGTCTAGTCCTTACAATTTTGTACGTTATCGTTAAATAGTATTTTGTGGATTGGTCTAAAAACAAGCCGTGTTCACCCCAAAACAGTTCTCAGAAAACAGTTCATTGGCTTAGTGCTGTTTACCACGATTCAATTCCAGCGAATGAAAGGGAGGGGGGGATCACCAATCAAGAAGACTTCGCAACAAGAGATTCACCCTGAGCCTTGCGACAATCTCCATTCCGGTCACACGCACCCAGATCTATTAATTTCGCCGCAGAGCGACGGAGAACAAACCTAATCACAAGCAGTCACTAACTCAGACGCGATCCATCAATAAAAAGCGATTTCATCGACAGCTATCGCGGTTTTCTCTTTGTTTGTTTATTTGCATCTTCTGTTTCGTCAAGAGGGCGGATACCTTGCTCGGAAGGTCGAAAAAGGGAGAAGGTGAAATGGAATTCTGAAATAAAGTTTACAGATTGTCGTCGACTTTTCTAGAAGCAAATCGCAGAAATTGCACACAATGATGCAGTGTTTGTTGCTACGTCGTGCCCAATGAAAACGAGAACTGTTTTTTTACAAAGCACTATGCCTTATTCGTTCAGATTACTGTTTTAGGCATTTTGTTAACATCAGTGGTAGTTAATGGATCAATTAAGAAAATTGAAACGAATTATCAATCAAGTTCTTTTTTTTTAATTATTTGCCTTTGCTTTTTCTGATAGAATGGAACCCTTTCATGTTTCGACACCCGAACAGAAAATATGCTTTGATAAGCGTTATATTTGAAGCATGTGATGCAATAGTACCACAGTAGTGTATCTGTTTTGCTGTTGAAGAATTTTGTTCTTTGATATGGAAAGAATAAAAAATTTAAATAATGATTGCTTTCAGAAAAAGCTTTTTAATGTAAAAAGAACAGATAAGCAATAAAAAAAAAATTATAATTCCCAATTGGGCTTAAAGTTTTAAGATCATGATTGCAGACAACAATTCTCGAAACAAATTTTGTTTCTTCTCAACTAAAAATTATAAAATTATCTATTTAAAATATAATTATATTTTCTTCCCAAAATGCTCTAATAGCGCATAACATTTTAGATGTCGTGAGCGTCAATAAATGTTTAGTTCTTTAAATTATAAAGTGTTTCAGCCATGTTAAAAACGTTTTCAACATTTCGCGGAATTAATCTTTGTACTTAGGGAAAATAATAAAATACTTTTATTTCGTGTATAACACGAAAAATTTACGAATAAAATGACACCCGTGCTATTTTACAAACGTACAAATATAAGATATGAGTTTTTTTTTTTTTTTTTTTTTTATTCATTGAAGCATTCGGTTGCGAGTTCATTAAATTAAGTATTCCTGTTATTCTACACTACTTATATTCGTTTCTTTGGAAATCTATCGATGCATTAAGGTAAAATGACCTGGACTTAAGGCTTGAAGTCTTTTTTTTAATCTAATTTCATTAATGAAAAACGAAAAAAAAAAAAAAAAAATTGTATAAGAAAAAAGAAAATGCAGTTATATTAAAGCATTCAATTAGTTTTTTTTTTATATGAGAGCACTCATTAAATTGATTCATTAACACAGTTAATGTGATTCCATTACAGATAATTCGTTGTCAAAACATTAATCCCACTTAAGACACAAATAAAAGAGCTTTTGAGCAGCAAGTATATGCATACCTAATTGGACATGATCAACTTTCTCGTTAAGTAGTGTTCCCAATCGTGATATTTTCCTTTCCGCCATCATTAGTTGTATGAAATCATGACTCACTTCTTCGCAAACAAACGTGATACCATACCTAAAACTAACAACGGACACATTTTTGGAGAAAAACCATTTTATACGCATACTCAAGGAAAGTAAAATTCTCACCAAAAGAGAGTATAATTCAGTCAGCAAGGTTTTTCTGGATAAACTAATTTAGAGTAAATATATATATATATAAACATTTTTAAAGCAAGTTTTCATTTAAAGGTAGACTGAAAGACATAAAAATATTTTTAAATGTAAAATAATGCATAATTCATAAGAGCTTGATGCGCTTGATTAAAATGCCTAAATAATTACCCATGATTTAAGAGCCATAGCTACTTCCTCATATATGCAATCAAAAGAAGTACAAACGCCTCAAGCTTTTATAAATTATACATCATTTTACATTAAAAAAATTATTCTTATACCTTTTAGTCCATCTATAAATAAATGCTTGATTAAAATTTTCTTTTGCTTGTATTTATTTAATTCTTTTAATTTTTGGAATTTAGGACTATATAAAGCCATTGCATTATTTATAAGTATGATAAATCCTTCACTGTTTCAAAGCATACCACATTATTGTATATTCGTCGGGAGTGTTACGTGTATGCAAATTTTCTGCTCGATTGAGTGATGGGGAGTGGATTAAAATTCGAACACAAATTTCAACAGGAAAGACTTTTTTCTTTTTGCAAACACATGCATTTGAGCATATCTAGTGAAATAAAAACCCTCGCTAACTCAACATTTCGTGCATACCCTTACATCCAACGCGAGAAAATGGATAATACAGTAATAATATACATTTGCCTAATGGTGAATAAATAATTCATCGTTACAGCTACACCACCATCAGTTTGTTCAAACATATCAGAATGTGCCTTTAACATCGTCATATTCGTATTTTACATGTATTTGTATTAGAATATAATGCGTCACCCTCCGTTTGTCTACCGCAAGAGGAGCTTTTAAGGCTCCCATCTACCCGCCATTTTGATTTCGTGGACGTAATGTTAATCCTATGGAATTTCGACTTTAATTCTCACATCATTACTATTTGATCTGTTTGAATCAAATAAAGTGTATCCAAAAAGGCAAAAAATAATGAATGCTTCTGTGAAATTACTTTTTCCCTCCCGACTTATAAAAATATTTTTTTTAAAGACCGGAAAACTCGCAAAAGAATCATTTAAATAAGAATAAAAATATTTTTAAGAATCGGAAGTAAAATGTGTAATTTCACAGGAGCCTACATTATTTTTTGCTCTTTCAGATGCACTTTATTGCATTCAAATGGAGCAAATAGTAAAGATAAGAGAATTGAAGTCGAAATTCAATAGGCTTAACATTACGTCCACGAAATCAAAATGGCGGGTAGACGGGAGCCTTAAAGTTTCAACTGGCTGTTGCTAAGGCAACGAAATCTAATCCATTTTTAATAAGGAACGCTGGATGAAATGCATTTGCAAAGGGGAGCTTGTAAACAAATTTATGATTTTAAGAACTCTTTTAAACAGAACATTCTTTATGTAGTGCTGATATATATAATTTAGGTAAGAAATAACTTGAGATTTATCAACTGCTCGCAATCCATCTACATTTATGGGCACAACACCGTGATATTGAATTCAATCTCGATACCAGAACTAAAGAAAAATACAATTTTATGAGGAAAACATCTTTTCATGATATACAGAGGACAAACAAGGCCTGAATTGAACATTTCATGGTCCACAAAGACCAAAATTTCTTTTAGAAAACATTAGCATGCAAATATATACCATTCGGTTCCTTGTGTAGAACATCGAGCCCATGAGCATATTTTCAGACTTGAATTTCACTAGCTTCCAGTCAACATAAATTGTGAATATAATTCCATGTTTATCGCACTGAAATTTTGGGAATGATTCCCGAGTAAAAAGTAACGAATTTTAATTCCACAAATGCGTGGTCAAAGTTGATTCGGAGTCTAAAGGATAACAATAGTAATGCACAAAAAAAAGCAATCTAGAAATCTGAACACAAGCCAACTAACAATAATTTCAAAAGAAAAAAAAATGCATCTTAAATTATAAAAGCAGCGCAAACTTCGAAAAATAATTATTACATGAACTGTAACATGTTTTTACTGATTCAAATTCAGTTTGTAATGCAACTCTTTTTTATATAATTTCAATACTTTAAACATTACTGTAGAAACTTTTTCTGTTAAGCGGAGATTTTTCTCAGCACAGTCAATACTTTGTTTGCTGAGGTAAACAATCCACGTCGAATAATAATTCCTCAAATAAACACTTTCTCGGCAGCAAATTTGGAACGACCGGCTTAAAAATGGGAAAAACCGCGAATCATGAAGTAACGTCCAGTTGGTATATCCCTACCCCAACCAGTTGGTTGTTTACAAAATCTGACTTAATCCTCGTCTTCCTTCAGGATTGGAGGCAACTTCCAGAAGGGACGGTTATAAAACAAACACATCGGAACCGAGATGAATCTTGGGGAAGAAGCCAGGCTGACGACGCCTATGTAATTACTGTCACTCTCTTAACGAGATGGAAAAGGTTGTGTAAATATTAGTCATTTGATTCCCTCTCCTTTTTTCACTCACAGATTGGACGCTGCTGTAACCGGAGGTGCGAGGGCGACAGATATCCTCTCCGGACGACCGACCCCATTTGCTAATGACAGCTCGAACGAGATACAAGTTGGTGGACAAAACAAAACGGAGAAATTCTCGAGACGCCACTCACTTTAGTTTTTTAGAGAGTCTAATCGAGGGGAAGAGTGTAATTTGAGTCGAGGCCTATCCATTTGCAAATAGTTTTGCGTGACCTTATTTAGCCAGCTGAAGTACTCGAGAACTGTTTGCGTATCCTACGATTTGCGAGGCACCCATACCTGGAAGTAATGGCACGCTTAATAACTCGGTCGTTTCAATGCTATTGACACAGAATTTTTGAACAGACAGATGATATTTCAAGCATAGGACTCTTAATATATTGATGAAATAAGATGAGGCTATCTTTCGTTCAGAGCTACTGAGATGAATGCATACATATGTCCTTTTTGCGCGTAAGCAGAAAAACAAAGACATGTTTAATACTATATCGATTCGAGTACCATAGTTTCAGAAATCTCTTCTGTATCTCATGTATTGCCTAAGATTTTTGTTTTAAAATATATACCCGTAAGAATGTTTATAATTACAAGTGGCACAAAATAAAATAACTTTATCTAAATGAATGGTATTTTGATTCTGATAGTGATAACCTTTTAAAAAATAACATAAACCGATTTGTGCGAAACGAGAATCATTTGATTAAATATTTTTCAATTTACCTCCTTAAACAATAATCAAATCTTTCTAGATGGGATATGAATGCGAAAGACTTTTTTATTAAAGATTAGAAAAACAAAATATCTTAATTTTATACAAAACGAATAGTTTTCGATAGTTTAATAGATCCTAAAACACTTATTGCGATTTTATTAATTTATACGTAACTTTACCATAAACTTATTAATTACATAGTCTAAGCTATACTTTATTATATTTGGCTTATTATAACAAATGGGAATTCTGGTAAGTACGAATACAACCAATCAATGGGGGGGGGAGGTTTAAAAATGCCAAACATATTGAATATATTTATGCTGCCTAAATCCCTGATCCTCTTGGAAAAATCCGTCATTACACTTGAACACAAAAATTCTCGCAATCAACTCAAAACATTAGATACAAAAGGCAGTGTCATTCATTTCAGACTATTACTCGTTTTTTTTTATTATTATTATTATTATCGGATGAGGCCACTTTCTTTAGGAGAGGTAGGGACAGAGGCTCAACCCGGGAACAGGTTTTCTTGGGGATAGGCAAGACATTTCCAACCCTTATCCCCTGGAGCTAACGAAAACACCTTTTAGTTATCTCCTCACGTACACTCTCTTCTTCAGTCCGCTGAGCATCCTCTGGCGTTCCATCATCTTCCTCCACCCCTTCCTTCGATGATCATCAACCAAATTTCACTACTGACCCACTTCAGGGTGCGAGGATTAGAGCTTATTCTCTGCAGGGTGGAACACTCTTTTTCCCCCCTTCCACACGCACACAACTGCCCCCCCCCTTTTCCCCAATATTATATATTGTTTTTCATTTTCAGCAAATATAATTTTGCGCAACGCTCTTGAGCAATTACAAGGTAAAGGGTGTTTCGTCTGAGCTTTAAGCCGCAAATTTACGATGTCGTCGGAGTATTCCAGAGTAAGAATGAGAATGAACGATTTTTTTTCCTTCTTGTTCTGCTTGCAGCTGGAACTGGTGTGAGCAACAAATTTTAATCTCGGTTGATTCGTTTTGGATTACATCGTTCTCCTCACCCCAGGGGAGGAGCTGTTTGGCAAACGATTCGTATGGAGCAATAAGGGTCGAATAGGCCATTGACTCAAACTCCCTGAGAATAACTCCAAGGTGATCAGACAGGTCGGGAAATTTGCACATGTTTATTGTATTAGTTTTTAAAACCGATTGGTGGTCGAGGATAGAATGAATATAGTACGAAAGGAATGAAAGAAATTCCAAAGGATTATAAATGAACCTGATGTGATAAAGTACAGTAGAGTAAGTTACCGGTTTTTAGAGTAAAAGTCGTATCTTAAAAAAAAAAAAAAAAAAAAAAACTCCCTTTTTTAATCTAATAGCAAATTATTGTAATATCAGATAAAGGCAACGCTTGACATAGTGAAAAGGCATAAAATTTAAATATTTCTCACACATTGTATTCATCCTTTACCTTTTGCAGACAGTACCCAAAACATCTCAATGAAAGGGAGCGAGGGAAATCTGTATAAATATCTGAAAAAATCAGACATTTATATTTTTGAATTTAAAATTCATATAATTGCCAACACTACCTTAAACGAGTTACCTAGATTCCCCGTCTTATAAATACTGACACTCCCACCATTGTAAAAATATATATATAATAATCATATCGCAGCCAAACACTACCATAGTTATCGTTTTTTATGATGAAAAGCAATATATTCTGATTGAATATATAAATACTGCCTGGCTATATACTGGAAAATGATTATTGTATCTACGATGTGTTTATCGAAGAAATAACTACATAAAGTCATACACGAATTTCCGTGACTCGAATAACGAGGGTTGTCACAAACATACTATTTTTAACATTCAAACAAAAGTTCCACAACCACGGGAAGTATATATCCGTCTTTTTTTTTTCCCTTAATAATTCTTTCAATTATTCTATTTTTGATAAATTAAATGGTTGACAATATAAACTAATTTTTGTTCCATTATTCCAAATATGCAAATATCAAAAAAAAAAAAAAAGAAGAAGAAGAAGAACAGAGCTCTATGTGAAGGTGATTTCGCAGAGGGCAACTGTCCTCGGCCTCAGCTGGTCAAATTCAAGAACTGAGTGGCACGCGCCGATCTCTTAACCCCGCCCAAGGAAAAATTAACTATTCCGAATAGAAAGCACGTCATCTCTAACGGTCGTCGACAAGACAATTTAACTCACTGCAAGGACTTACGTAGACGTATTGATCCTATCCATTCGATGCCCGTCCGTTACTACTACTACTTATTGCAAGTCTTGAAGCCATATTTTTTAGAATTTTACACTCTTGTTTTTATTTCGTAGAACGAAAAACGTTATTCAATATAAACAACTATCAATATAGAAAAGGGACGAACAAAAATTTATTTTTTCTTTTAAAAAAGTAGTCCTTTATATCTCTTATTATAATCTGGAACAGAAATCATCGAGGACTCCATTTTAAATTCTATGAGTTCTTTCAGATTATCTCTAAAATGTGTCAACATTAGATAGTTAAAGTAGCTATTCATTCAAATTGATAACAAGTACTTATAAGTGCTTAAAATTACTTTTCGTCGGAAAAAAAAGTTTTGTCATTCACATTCTTACAAAAAATAGAGCTTTTTAATTAGAGCAAATTTTACTTTCATGATGAAAATTAATAGTTATAAGCGATAGATTTTATTTAAAAAACATTTATAAGGTATGACTTTAAAAGTCGTGACGAGTGACATACATTTTATACGTATTGAAATAAACTGTAAAGACTTTTTAAAATAACTGATCCAAATGTTTTCTTTATTTTCGGAACAGAAATCTTAATCAGATCGAGCCATCTGGGGGGGGGGGGGATGCTATGCATCCGGGGCCCACGATTGAGGGAGTTCTAACATGATGGAAAACTAAAATAATGTATTCCAGCACATGAAAACTTGACAATATTCCTATCGTTGTCAGTGTGACGTAAAGTTCATTTTAGCGTGAACATTATTATTGTAGATATCTGAATTTTGAAATCTTCAAACTAATTCTTGACGATGCGAATGTTTAGTTTTTGTAATTTGATTCGAAGAACTCCCAAGAATCCCCATGAAAACTGAAGTCAATCATATGTGCAGAATACTTAAATGTATTTGCTACATTAAGCATCGAAAAAGAAATTGCAAAAAAGTTGTAATTTTTCTGTAATAATTAATGTATTAGCAAAAAACAAAATCACCCATTAAATAGATATGCTTTAGTAATATATGTTTGTGTCTGGAATTTTTTTTTTTTTTTAATTTCAAAAAAAATTAGTGCCTCAAATGTTTTCTTGCACCCAGTTCCGACTCTGGTCTTTATAGAAAAGGTCGACTCTTGTCTTAATTATTGCTTGTTTAACAGAATGAAACAATGAATTTCCTCCTCTCGTAACTTCCTACTTTAATTCAAATATAATTATCATTGCAGCTCGTTTCCAAATGATATCGATTTCTACAAACGAAGCCAGTTACTATTTATCTCTTAATCCAAGAAAATTCAAGTTCGAACCATTCATGCTACGAGTTACACGAATTCAAAAGAGAATAAGAATTCAAATATATCAATGAGAAAATGTAGTGGTATGAGAAGGACAATGAAATTTGTACTCTGTGAAGCTATTCGCGTGCCTTCTCTTTTCATAGTGGCCACATTAGAATGAGAAAAGAAGATCCATTCTGCTAACCTCAAAAATAAAGTAAAGAACACTCACACAAAAGCCACCTGTCGTGTCGGTATGTCAAAGTACACACACTGACAGGTTTCCGCGGTAAAGATGCTATCCCATTTCGACATAAAAGCGTACATTCAAACAAATACACTTCAGGAAAATACACACACACACACACACACACATATATATATATATACAGGTAAATATATATTACTATATATATATATATATATATATATATATATACATATAGTTTAACTAAATTATACTTCCCAAGTAATCTTTGTTTCCCTGCCTTACACATGCCTGTTTTTACATATTCGCATATCACGTTCAACAGTTTCTCAGAAAATATCTCCAAACCTTAATTTCCAACCCCATATCATTTACTTTTTTGGTCATAGTCCGAACTATTTCACGCATTATCCTCAAAGCGAAACTTAAAAGTAAAAACTGCTGAATTAGCAATAATTATACAATCCAACTCCAAATTTCTTGAGTCTGGCGTCGGTTTGCACTGCCAAGTGGACCTACGATTTTAAGCTCCTTATTCTGATCTTAAACAAATAAATAATTTTAATACAATAATATCAATTTGATTGTGTATATATATGTGTGTGTGTGTTTCATTTTTTTTACCTGATTGTTTGAGTATTGGATTGTTCTTCCTCTTTTTCTATGGCTTCTATGATTTTTTTTATTCTTTTCTATTCCTATACATATTTTTTTTTTTGGTTTCTTTTAATGTCATTCGTTCTTTTGATTTTGTGACCCTCTGAGCTTTATGATAGTTCCATATTTTTTATAGACATTTTGTGTAGGGGAATATTGGGCCCGTAAAGATAGTTAAAACCTGCGAACCTGTCATAAGCCCCTTTTAGAATTAATAAATGTTTCAATTCATTTTCTTTATGATTTATTTTCTTCCATTTATTTTCATGGCTAGATTTGTACTTTTACATATTTTGTGGTTTACCTTTCTGCTGATTTTCTTGTTTTCGTTCAATTATTTTCTCTTACTTGAGTTTTGTGATTTATATAATTTTCTATTTTTTCGCATATAAAAAATAAGTTCGTAATTTTCCTTCCATAACCTTAAAAAATTTATATGTTGAAATTTATAATTTTAAGAAATTCTATTTAATTTAGTTTCTATTATTTTAATAAATGTGCTTATATATATATATATATAAGATGAAAAATGGGATAGGCTGTATCAACAAAAAATGCACGACTGAGTTTTAGCCGAACTCGTGCATTGGTGCATCGGTCGTGCAACTTGCGCACATCATCACTCGGCTTTCGCTTTAAGTGCAGTGAAATCAAACTTTCAGGCAGTTCAATTATAACTGTACATTAATAAACAGTTTGGTATTAATTATCAAAGACTTTCGATAACTATACACAATGAAAACATTCAAAAAATGTATCTTTAGGCTCTATTTTCACGATTGATTTCAGTGTATTTATTCATAATTTTGCATTGTTACACTCAATGAATTTCAGTAGAATAGTAAAAACATTATGTGTGATATTTATTTCGAATAATACAAAGCAAACTTTTTCTGAATCTTTAAGATTCTATTATTACTAAGAAATAAATAAGATATCTAGATAGAGTTTAATCTGCCTATTAAGGGATCCTTATGTACGTAATATTGTAAGTGATAGTTATTAATACTGATTCACATGTGGTTTCTGAATGCCGGAGATTGAAGTTACCATTAGCAAGGAGAAAAATTCGTTCAATCTGCTGAATTCTACACATGCAGCCTTCGAAAAATCAAACGCTGCGAGAAATATATAATTCTGGATGGTGACTATGTAAGGAAGTATAAAGTCTCGATCTCGATCACCTTCAGGAATAATTAAAAGTGCACGATATCATGAGATAAATAACTAAAGCTTTACGATCCTGCGGGTTACTTCAATCTACGTCTTCCTGAAATCAAACAAATCAACACTAACTGTTGCAATTTACAACATTATGGATCAACTGACATGCAAAATATAAATTTTAATCAGATATCTATGTGATTCCTTTGTAATAATTAAAATTTTACGATACGTTCTCGAATATGTACCAGTTTAAAAATAAAGTTTTTTTTTTCTTTTTAAGGTTGTTTAATTTTAACTCCCCCCACCTTTTTAAGATTGTTTTTTTGAAAACATCTTGCGAGATGAAATTTACAATCTCAAAGCTATTACCAGTAGCACTGCATAGATGTACTCGCAAATATATAATATCACGCATACTTCCACAAAAATATCAAACATATTTTTATGAAACAGAACAGGCCAGATCTATTATTTAAAAAAGAATAAAAGTTATTTTAAAATAAAGAATAAATCTGTATTTGCTTTATACTACAACCGAATGACCAATTCACTATTATTTGGGAATTAATAAATACTAAATTTTAAAAAAAAAGTATTGAAATTTTAATTAAAACTCTCATCACAAAAACAAACAATAATATAATTAAAAAGGGACTTTTAAAAATACTACATAAACAATTTATTATTACATATGAATGAAATAACCCCACTTTTTTGTTTGTTCGTCTCTGACGCCCTATGGCATTTTTTTTTTCCAAAGCGAAAAACCCATTACAATGCCTGCCAATCGCTGGTGGCCTCTCCAAACAAAAAAGAGGGGTAACCTTTCCATAACTACATCCCAATTGAATGGCATTTTCTCTTTTTCCAAAGCGTTTAGCTTTTAATACCTCATTTAAATAATAATAATGGTTAAGCTGTTCCGTCTGAAAGAGAGGCGCGGTTCTCTTTTCCGTTAATAAGAAATGGTAATAACTAGAACACAGAGCCCCTGAAGATGCTCGACGGTGATAGGTGACTGTTTGGCTCACAACTAAGAATAATAAGATACTGCCAACAGATTGAGGACGAGATTTCACCTCATTCATTATCCGGGATATTTCTTTTTAAAAGTTTTTCTCGGGGGAATTCTTTACACGATTTGGCAGGAAGCGAATCGTTTCAATTATTTGACTCATACTGGTATTTAATTGCATCCGCAGAGAGTGGTTCCTGTAATGAATTTTAGGAATTTCCCTCATCTCGATGCAAGTGAGGGCAGCTGTTAATGAAAATTCACCTCGTGGCTTATAAATAGTTTCGTGGAACGTAATATTACGGTGAGAGCCATCACAAGAACTATTCATAATCCGTCCGAGAATTATTTTTACAGAGATTTAGAGTCCGATTGTGTTTCGAAGAATAGGTCGTCGAATGCACACCAGGTTCATTTTCCGCAAGGGATGAATAATCGTCAACGGCTCATGATGATAAGATTAGAATTGTATTTTGAAGTGATAGAAACGGCAGGATTCTGTAATAGTGTACGGCGTTTTAGGGGCACGTTGATGGCGTTTTTGTATTAAACTAGATATCTATAGTTATTTAACTAAGTATATAAATTGGGTTCTGTCGCGTTTCCCCCTCCAATTAACGCTTTGGAGACTTAAAACGAATTTGAGGAAATCTGATTCTACTGTAAAGTAGTGCATTTCTGTCAGAAGTAACACAAGGACGATTGGTGACGGACCCCGCAATTTCGAGCCTCGATCAAGTGAGGAGGACGATATTTGAGTTGGTACCTCTGTCTCACAAAACTGCCACATAACGCCATTAGGAGGACTTGGGACTTGGATTAGATTTAGCATGCATCAGCTCCGCTGAGTGGCAAGTCTTCAGTAACATCAAGGCTCGAACCCTCGACACGACGAAAACAACGCCGGCCGCGAATCCGCGACCATGACAGCTAGGCTACCTCGGACACAAGTGAAGTGTAGTGAATAAATATGATAAATTTCATTTGTAAGCAGTAAAAAATTTAATTAGTATTAGAGAGAGTGGGAGCTACAAATAAAGGAGTAGTGAATGTATTGTCAAGAGCAAGGAGAAATCAGATCACAGTCAGGAAGGAGCTGCATAAGCTCAGTGAATCGGACCCTCATCTCCGAGTCCTATAAGGACCTCAACCCGATTGATTCCGTTCAGATAAGTAACAAGTTATTAAATAAAAACAGTAAAATCTGACGCGTATAAGTTATATCCACAAATGCAATAGGTTTAGAATTAACTGCTGCTTGTTCATAGATATAAATAAAATAGCTTGGTTATTACCTGTGTGGGTCTCTCTATTCATATTGGATTATTTATTAGTGACTGTTGCATCTAAGAATTATTATGAAAGGAAGGAAAGTAATACCAGGTATTACAAGCTAATAAGTTATTTACATATTGATACAAAAAAAAAGTAAAAATCATAATCTATGACAGCAGTAGCTAAATTTGCTTCATGGGAAAAATGCAAAAAGTTTCTTTGAAGTGTTTCAAATTTAAAAGAGTCGTAAGGCAGGAACAAAATTTACATAACATCTTTTTTTTTATAAAAAATGCATATTAAATGCGATGGTATTTATTCGTGCTACAGTATTTAAAGTTGTATATATTTTGTATTAGTTTCTGTATGCATATAAATATATTATGTGATTCCCATAAATATAGAAGCATAAGCATATTTAAATCAATTTTTTTACTTTACAAAATTGATCCCATTATAAATGTAATTTTTTTTTGAAAAAAAAATTCCATTCAACAAGTACGGCTATTTACAGGTAAGCAGTTCTTGTGGATCCAGAATGAACTGGATAGGTCTGCATAATTTAACTTTATATTCATTTTAATTTAATTGCCCTTTGAAAAACAAAACTGTTCAATATACCTCCCGTTTCTTCCACTAATTTCGGCGTGAAATTTCTATAAAATTTCCGATATCTCTAAATTCATCATATAAATAGTCAAAGAATTATGTTTTTGTCAAACCTGGTCTGTAAGAATAACTTGTCGCTCATGCTGAAGCAAAAGGGATTAAATTTACTCGTGACTTATGCTTTTCAATAGTGTAGACACAGCGTGAGACGTAACTTGTATGATTAACAGATTAACACGAGTATTAGGAGAAGTCAGATACATTTATCTTTGCTAATATAGAATAGGATCACACTATTTTTGGATTCTCTTAGATTCTTATTCGTTTAGAATATATCAGGACAAAAAAGAAATATAACAAAGGAGGCCTCCTGAAAATAAGTTGTAATGCGTCTTTTGCGGCAAAAATTAATAAAAGATTGTGTCTTATTTTTGGAGGAAAATAGTATTTCTTGTACAGAGAACAAACTAAATTTGTAAAATGTAGAAATTGACCTCTAATGAACTACATGTCCGAATATAAATATATATGAATATGATACACGACATTACAGAAAACGCTTAAATCGATTGTGTTTAGTTTCTCCCTCAAAAACGGCAATGTTACTTCTATATTGCAAACAAATCGAGTAATGCACAAATTATTTACAAAGGCTATAATGTGAATATAAATATCTTCACTGAGTAAATAAATTATAATAAAAAATTACGGGGTTTTACGAAATACGAGTAAAAGAAACATTTAAGAAAACTTTAAACTTCGAATGTGCATAACACAAATTTTGCGAAAAAAAGAAGTTAATTTATAGAGTATTTTATGCAACGATATGCCAACTGCGGTGTTGATTATTTATTGTTCATGAACCGGCCACTGTAGCAAAAAGTCCACGTTCCCGTTTCTCAAGAACAAGCAGATCACAAGGCTCTTTCTTCTCGTTGTACCTTTTCCTAAGCAACTCGTGACGACACGCTCAATCTCTCGCTTTTTGTGGATCGTGACCAATCGATAGAGGTAATAGTCAATTGGAATACGTGCCTCCAAGTGCGCACGTTGTCTTTATTTCGAATTATCGAGGCAGAAAGACTATTACGAACCGATCCTTGTTATGGACGGGCAATAAAACTCCGATCTATTATTTCTCAAAGAGCTCGTTTCCGCATGAATCGTTAGTTTTTGTTGCCCGTAAAACAAAACCATCCTATCTTCTGGATGATTTGGTCCACTTCGGTCAACGGTATCGAATTAGTCCCACACTCAGACCGTTAAGATTTCCGGCCGCAGAGGATCGTTTCGAGATGATGAACGTGATAAAGTAGATATGCCCATTTGAATCAATAGTCCAAAAACTGAGTATATGCATTACGCAGCTAAGTACTTAGGTTTTTTTTTTTTTCCTTGAAAGACCGATTTGTTTGTTTGGTACGTAAAGCATCTCTGTATGATATTCATATTCGGTACCGCTTATTTATCGAAAAGAGTCTACTCAATGAAGGAGAATTAGAGAAAGAAAAATACCATATTAGTAGATGGGCTGCTTTTTTAAGGCTGTTTGTGTCTGAAGTCAAAATAACCAGATCAAAATTTGGAACACAATTCCAAACAGAAAATTGTTCCAATTTTCATGCAAGTTTGTGACTTTGTAACATATACGTTTGTTTAAGGAGCAGTAAGTTTAAAATTTAGGAAAATTCCAAAAACGTGCCATTTGCACTAGGACATGTATAGCTCAAAACTCATTCAATTGCACAGTTGTTGAGAAGAAATATGGAACACACTTTACACCACATAATATGGACTGATTCAGACAGAAATGAATAATGTAGCAAAATATGCTGCTCTCTAAAAGATAGCGACGTCAGAATACAAAATTAATGTTCGAGCGCTTTTTTTTATCGGAAAAAGTGTTTCAGTTCAGGTCTAATTATTTATTATTGCTCGAAGACAGCCATAAACAAACCATGCATTATTGGATTTACTCGTATGTGACTAGCGTTTGCAACACAATGTAAAATTTTTTTAGAGACTTAAATTAACTTTTTTTAAAAATTTGCCTTGTTGGAATACTTGACGGTCTGAAGTCTGAATGTATTTAAGCATATTCCGCCATTGTCTCCAGAGTTTGCATCTGCACTCTCTACGGATTCTTCATGAATATATCCGATCTCTGATCTAATTACTCATATTATTTTTGCCCTGTATCGCCTCGTTTTAAACTCCTTCCCAGGGCGATTTCTCCCCAGAGTAACAAAATTTGCCGATAAATAGTAAACAACTCGACATTTTTTTCCCGATATCATTCTTCCGAAAACAAAGGAAGGGCATCGATACAAATGGGAGAAGAGAGAGATGACATTAAAACACAATTTCATAATAGTTTTTGAGGCCCTGTGAGTCACCAATAGGTAAAATAGAAAGAAAAAAAAAACAGGAACGAGTATACTGTCGAAATGAGGACGTTAGCGGGCGTACTACGGCCTTGGTTGGATCCACACGCCCACCCGTTTTGCGCAGGCGCCGTGGAGGTCATCGGTCGTCCGTCCGCGTAATGACATCGTTGGCACCTCTGGCAACAACAATCGCCCTCATCAACCCCTTTATGTCCCACAAGGGCAGGGGTCTCACAATGACCCTTCTGTTCCCACAAGAAGATCAAAACAAAATGCACGAAGATGACATCAGAGAGAATAATCTTTCACGCATTTGAGGAATTGTAATCAGGGAGTTTTCACGTGTTACGGGAATTTCGCGGTCATAGACCTTACGGGCCAATGATGTATCACTGAGATCAAGCTACTATATGTTTTATTCTGGTTGGCAGTATTAACGCTTTGTCAATTTATGCATGCATTTTCGCAACTGTTTACGTGTTTAACTAAGATCAATGAAGTCTAGGAATTTTATGCAGAAATTAAATTAAATTGTATAATATTACCACATATACAAAACAAAAAAGTATATAAAAATAATTTAAGCATACTAAAGAGCCAGATGCAAAATTAAGTATTGACAAGAACAAAGAAATTAATTTAAACACTCCTCTTAGTTCTAAACTCTATTATTCAACTTAATTTGATCATTGTCTCTCTAAAATTTCGCAATACGATATTTGTTACGTATATCTTAATTTTGAAACGTAAACATCGGTAAAAAAATGATACCTGGGTTGACAACTCACATTCAAACATTCATATTTTCCCGATAAAAGTAACAATTTGATTTATTGAACGAATTGATATATTTTGCATCGGGAAAATCCATAAGACTTCTTATTTATTTGATTTATGTTGCTAAAAATGGAAATACAACAACAATTAGATTAGTGCAATAGTCTTATATTTTCCAGAATTCGCATGCTTAATATAGACAATCATAATCACAATTAATATTCAGATAAATTAGAAAATTGGTCACTTCTTATGCATAAATAATCTGAAATTACTACATTCGGGAATAATCTTGCCATGTATATCGCGTGAATCAAAAAGAGAGATCACATTTTCTACAACTGTCACTTATCGTTCTGTTTATATATGGAATTTTGTTAATTGAAATGTAGAACCTCAAAATCCAGGGCCATAATCTGATCATCTTAGACAACCACGCGATCCATTTATTAGACAAATATAATTGCTAATCTTCAGATAATCTCATGTGAATTCATTCATATTCTTTTCATCCCCAACTCTGTACACATGTAAAAATGATTACCCACATACATACGACACTCAAGATATTTATTGAATCACAAATGTACATTATTTTTTGAGGGAAAAAAAAAAACACTGACTCTGAATCGAAAAGATACTTCAAATAACTACCACATGAAAGTAGCAAGATACAAACAAGATAGACCACTTTCCCCTCCGCACGGTGAGATAGCCCATCTCTGCAACAAAGATGAGCCATCTTGTAGTCTGGGTGTAAATCCGCATAATTTTTCCATCAAGATTCATAATATCGACCGTCTCGCTTCAGTGACCCAGTGCAGAGAGAGAAACACGCACCCAGAATGTCATGACGGGGTCAAGACCGACAGTATTCTCCTAGTCCCCATGCGTGAGCAAAAAGCTCTGACCCCCTCCTGAATTAGTTCAGGGTCAGTGCTTCGTGATTTTAAGTGAATTCCCTTCCCCGTGGAATCGGAAACTCATCGATCTCGTTTATGACAGCTAAATGATTTGTTGACGTAACAATAAGATTTATGTTGATCCCTGAACCTTAGGAAGGTAATGATGAAGCAATGCTACGAGGCGTTGATGAATGAGACGGTGGTGGGCAGACCATTGTTCATAACGAGAGAAAACTTTCAATCCCATTAACTATCCAATGAGAGCACATAGGTCTTGGTGGAATCCCTAGATTCCACACTTCTACAGGATTTCTAAAAACTCTTGTATGTTTTTTTTTAAATTTTAAAAATTCATTCCGGATTAATTATATGTGCGACATAAGCAAAAGTATACAATTCGGAGCTGATAAATTCCGTTAACTATTTACAATGCGAGTAACGATTTCACAATAATTCCTGAAGATTATCACGCGGTTCGGTGCGAACTGCAAGACACATTGAGCATTAATTCTTCGATCGCGGCTTCGAGTCCTGGTGAGGCCTTCTCCCGACTGAGGGTCGGATGAAACCAAAATTCCCTATCCGCAAATGGTTACAAAGATTCCAAGTACCAGATTTTATCCACCGACTTAAGACTCCCATCTATTAGCCATTTTGATTTCGTTAGCGTAGTGTTAATCATATGAAATTTCTCTCTCTCTCTCTCTTACACACACTACACACACACATATATATATATATAATACACACACATATATATATATGTGTGTGTGTGTGTAAGATATTTAAAAGTTTGTTCAATATTAATAACACATTTTGATTGCATGGCCGAAATGAACTGTCTTTTTTCATAATAACAATATTTATTGATTCTTGCCAACTTTAGTCGGGCTTCGGAGCGAAACACCAGAAATATTTCAGATAATTATCAGAAGAGTGTAAGAGTAACAGAGGAGAGAATAAGAGAGAGAAATTCGTTGCGTTTTTGGTTATATAGCAGGGATTTTTCCCAATAAACGACATAGAACATGTGGTACAGGATTAGGGATTCTGCGGGAATTTCAAAATAAACAAGTAATCTAGTAGTGACTATTTTGGCAGATTTATGATCGTGGGAAAGGGATTTAACATATTTTATGAGCGCATGATGTAATAAGTAAAAGGATAATTTGGAATGGAATCAGGAAACAAGAATGAACTTCTTATATTTGAATTAGGGAATGGGATAGAATAGAAAAATAAATTATTATTGAGAGAAAATTATTAAATTAAAGTTAAATCATTATATATATATATATATATATATATATATATATATATATATATATACTACTATATTCCTATTTAAATCATTCGTTTGTGGGTTTTTCCGATCTTTAAAAAAGATTCTAAAATACTTTCGAAAATCGGAGGGAAAATGCAATTTCGCATAAGCCTTCATTATTTCGTACCCTTTCGAATGCACTTTATCGCATTCAAATAGTAAAGATTTGAGGATGGAAGTGGAAATTCCATAGGATTAACATTATGTTCACGAAATCAAAATAGCCGGTAGACAGGAGCCTTAAGTTCGAAGACCGATTTTTCTCTGAGCTTAGCGCTCTAGAATAAGCTCGTCATCTGAAGATGTCGAATTACTCTTTTGGAGGGCGTGACCGGCTAGACAGAATGGGAGGGAAAAATTTCCCGAAAAAGAAAAATTTCATTTTCTTAAGACTTATTCAGAGCTCGAATTAGACAAAATCATCGGCTGAATTTAAGACATCCTTTTATCAAATTGAATTAATCGAAAAGAAAAAGAAAATTCAAAAGTTAAGAACACAGGACAGCTATAACTTAATATATTCATATACACGTAATTGCAATAAAATTGTTAGATCATATAAAAATTAATAGATCACGAACAACAGCTTTGTATCCAGAGATAATTTGAAAGGAATATTAACAATTCTGGTTGTTAGCACGATGAAACATGGAACAAAATCTTACCGTATAAGAGTGGTAAAGAAACACACTTGACAGAAATCAAGTATGAGACTCCCTTTATTTGAAATCTCGAACTATATAGAGCTAATAGGAAATCGGAGATAGTAAAGAATTTCGTTATTTAGTAAAATATTCGCTGTAATTCGCAAAATAATTCGATATTCTACTGCAGATAGGAACTTATAGGACAACGTCATAACATTGAAAACGTTAATAAATCAAACATTTGTTTTTAGAATTAAAGAAAAAACAAAACACGTAATTCTTCCATGAAACGATAACATTTAGGAGGAAAAAAAATTTTGTTAATGATTAAAGATAAATTTTCTGAATGTAACAAATTTTTGAGAATTGATATTTGGTATGAAATCAGGATACATTTAAAAAAAAAAAACTCTTAAGCACTTTCACACGAGGAATTTTTTATATATATCGTGACATAACTCTCATAATCGGTTGTTGTATATTTAATAAAAAATTTCGATATTTCAAAATTATTGAATCTTTGTTAACGAATTCAAAAAGACTTCATTGAATATTTTTGGAATTAGCAAAAATTATAAAACAAACCCCGACAAATTAATTTTGACAGAACGTAATCTGTCTTGACGCTGTAAAAAGGAAAAAAAAAACAAAATGTATAAAACTCAAACAAACTATACCGTTAACGTACGACACCCCGAATGACATTTTGTCATTAACTCGAAATGACACTTCATCGAAAGAAACGAAAACACCGAATGTGTACCATAAACCAATAGACCCTATTATCAACGAATAAAGAGGAATGAGAGCGAGTCCTAAACAAAAACGTTTCAATCAAACAAAAAAAACCCTTCTGAATTGCCTTAACAGGATAGGAACAGGTGTTGCTTCAGTGGATCCAAGCCATGGATCGGCGACGAAACCGTTGAACCTTATCTCCAAAAGGTGGAGAGATCCCTTGTATCGGAATGCGTATAATTATACAGGTGAAGATAATGGAAGAACATTTGGCGACTCTCGCTACTCGGTCTGGCGATTTCCCACTCTAGCCAAGGACAAGGCCACAAAAGATGCGATGCCATCCAAGTATGTGCTTCCATAAGGGTTGTGATTCAAAACAAAATGAGAATGGGGTCGAAACTTTATTTAGTTTTGCTGCAGTTACGGGAATGACCAAGATTAACTTTCCCACGAAGTGTTCGGTTTCAAATTAATACTAAGAAAAATTCTTAGGATTCCAATTAGATGAGACGAATACAATGCAGTACCTCGGTAGATTTTCGAGGAGCAAGCTTCTGTTAAAATATTTCCCTTCAATTAATACTTTGAGCTTTCATATGAAATCAAATGATGAGAGAATTTCTTCTCGTGAACCGCGACTTATGTACATTAGAATAGAAAGACTGAATAGGATGGATGTGACACCATTTGTTGACTGCGGTGAGTTTAATAGTTTGAGAGTTGTGGTAGAGAGAGTAACAGGAAGTTTACAGCAAAGAAGTTAGACTTTGCCCTAGGCTGATAAGAGTAAGGAGTTAGGGAAAAGTAAGGAGCTGTATACGGACAATTAGTCGGACCTGTTTACAAGTTCTACTACTAACTGGGACCCGATTAGTTAGTGATTATCTGTTCGTTATATTAATCTTTAGGTTCGGACGCGTGTAGGGACGTAATCCACTAACACAATAATGCGCATTTTAAATGGTGATTAGCGTAAGATTCGACTAGAACCAATTTGAGTTCATAATTTATTTGGCAGTAGAAATTAGAGACTATTTAATTTTTGATTATTGATAGAAAGATTTAGTGAAGTCAGTGCTCCCGGGGCACTACAATACAATCCAAAGCAGTACAATGTTAGGAAATATTGTATGCTATAAAAAAAATATGAATGAATATAATACGTATCCGTTTCAGTGACATAATTTTACAATCATTGAATATAAAGTTTTGGAAATATATCCTTTCATTTAAATAGAAAAAAAGGAAGTATCAAAAGAGCAGATTATAATTCAACGGACTTAAAAAAATACTATAGTAGTCAGGCGGCAAGTCGAGGCTTAGAGGTCGAGAGCTAAAGCAAGGATCTCTACTTAACTTCAAAATTCTTGCAAGGTGTAGTATGGGAGTTTGGTGAGCAAGATCTAGATCAAGCGCTGTTTTCAGAGAAATAAGAATTGCATCTGGAACTTAAAAATATACAAATATATGATAAAAAATACAAGTTCCGTTACTTCTCTGTTTTCCTAGAAAACATGACCCAACTTACATTCATTTTTGCTGAAAAAGATACATTAGGGCTTATTTTCAAGGGCAACCACAACAATTAATATTTATTCGTGTTGAAGAACCACATTTACATATGCTTATTCTTTCTTACTTAACTCATACAGAGAAAGAGATGCCACAGGCAACTGGATCTCTAATGATATACATTACCAGGATTTACATATGCGTGCACAAAGATCTTTATTTTCACACATCCATGTGGTATTCTTCTGGAACAATGTCATGAAGCTCCAAAACCTGGATTTAGTTCCGAATTTTCGGCGACTCTATTTCTTGAAGGATTATTGGCCCTAACTCTCCTGGAGAGCAACAAAGATCTCTTCATGTCCCTGTAGCCTGCTCACAGAGCATTGGCTGTTATTCTAAGCCTCTAATTCCTCAGCCAAGTAATCACTTCTTCGCGGGACAATGTGTTTCCGTCGGTTCTCCGATGTCCTAGGACGTCCCAAGTTATTATTCCTTCTGTTTACATAAACAGGAAAACGTAGCTTATTTGGCCACGAGCATTCTTGTTCATCCTTGTGTCGACAGTAAGTCAGGCTGACGATCTCAACTAGGGCTCATTTTGGGGTTAGAGCTTATATTGAGAATATCCAGAAAAACCACGCTTTACTGTGTTTATTTTTTTGGTAAAGTTTGGTTTTCAGAGAAACACGGTAGAGGCGCTGCACAGTTCTGGCTTAGCGTTTATCATGTTGAACTAAATTGAATACGAACAAAATATTCCTAAAGTTACTTTCCATTCGCTGCAACTTGGTTTGGTTCGAGTCACGGCTTCTTGTTTTATGATACAATAAAGTAGAAGTGGGGAACTTGTGACCCGAAATGTTAAATGTGACCTTCTGAATGAGTGCAGAATATGCGATTAAGAAATGTTTTCTCAAAAGACAGATTATTTTTGAATTGTCAACAATAACAACATCCTTTGCAGTTTGAAACTAATATATGTAGGCTATTTTGGAATATAATTAATGCCTCGAGAATCTATTTTGATGTAGTTTACATATAAGGTATATTTAGACAATTGCAGAGTCCATTTATTGTCCACAATCAAAATTGTGTGTGTTTTATTGTTTCTTGAAAAATGTTTTATTGCATACGAATTTTTTTATTTAGATTTATATTTCGAACTATTTAAGCGGCTTTTTTCCACTTTACTTATTTTGTTCCCACGGAAGAAAGCCCTCGTATGGACGATAATAAACAATCATACGGACGGATGAACTTTCTGCCTGTAAATGAATCAAACGCTCGAAATCATATAACATGATTTAAAATTAAGAATCGTTTCACTACCGACTATCATAAATGCCGACAGAGGCCAATGAAAAATTTGACCCCAAATGTAATCGGTGAAAACAAAATTTACGCAGTGTTCAGATGTGCAAGAAGAGTGAGAACCAATCGGGTGACGCATGCGCGACAGGGGGGTGGAGGGCGACCGCCAGCGCACGAGGAAGCCAGCACAAGGACGCACACCTTAAACGAGGAGCCCACGCAATTAGAATTTTTCCGCAGAAAAGAACTGGAAAATGACTCGGGGAGAGGCATGAATCAGCTGATTATTTATCTACGCGCTACCAGAAGCGCATAGTAATTGGCGAAACCAGAAGCGAAGGAGAGGCTCATTTAAAAAAGTGCAGGTTTGCCTGAGAAACACCGATTTGCCATTCATGTATTCACCCTCTCTCTTTTTCTTGCCGAGGTGTGCGCACGTTAGCTAAAAAGGTATTTTAATTGACCTTCGTCAAACTCAATCCATTGATGAAGTGTCGTGGAAGTAAACGAGATTGGATAGTTTTTTTTTTTTTCCCCTTCTTTTTCTGCTTTCCAGTAATTAACGAAATTTACTCTCCAAATGCATTTCCCATGTACGTTCCGGGATATTACCGCTGTTTATTGGGGGGAAAGAAAAAAATCCGAAAACGTATCAACAACGTTTAACGTCTGAGACCCCGCCGTTCATGCGTTAAAAATTACCTTAGCGGGAGACCGAAGTACGGATTTTATGAAGGCGAGTACAATGCTCTTCTCTGTTGCGAGGTTGTAGTAGCCGACCAGAAGCGAGAGGCATTTTCAGTCGTATTTCAATATATTTGAGCGTCAAAAAAAGTAGTAGTAGTAATTGGCAAAATGAAAGGAAAAGTAAGAAAGATTTATAAAAAAAAGTCCCAAGTAATGAAAATGAATTTTTATTTTTTATTTCACTGTAAATATTTTAAAATAAAACTGATACTGATATCCAGAATTTCAATGAAAAAGACCCAGTAAAAATTAAATTAGATGAAACGGAATTGTGACGGTATCCTTTTACCCGTCCCGCTTAGACATCTTAAATATTATTCTAATTATTAGATCTAAATTTCAACCTAAGTTCAAGCACAGACTAAGTAAATTAAATAATCAATTACATCTAGAATATATGTTTATTAACTCCTCTAATAAAGAAAGGGTGCTCTCAAACAATTTACTTTATCTATCCTCAAGTATTATCAATTCTATAATCTATCAAAGAATACGCTTGCCTCAATATGATGAGAGTACCTCTTGTAATTAATGGGTTTTCTTCTACTCACATTGTAACTGTGTCTAGGTCAAAACTTCAAGAGCTTTTTCTCAGATTTTAAAGCGCTCAATTGAGTTAAAATTTTCTATACACGATTGTTTCAGATGACAATGCGATCATTTAATTATAATAAATAAAAATTAATTGATTAAAACTAATTATTTAAAGAATTTAATTTTACGTCAAGTTTCTCCCAATTCGCTAAATCGGTCGCTAAAGTGAAAGGGTCATTGATTAAACTCTCTGTTGTGAATTGGTGATATCTACTGTAAATCCATCTTTTCTTTTATAAGAGAAGCGTTGCGGGGAAGCATCAACTCATGTTCGTAGCATTGCTCCCCATCTTCAAGACAGGCGAATGTTAATAAAAAGAAATATTATTTACTGACAGGCAAATGTTACTTAAAATTTAAGGTATAAAAAATTATCTTACGCTAAGTGTGAAGTTTGAAAGGAAACCCATGTTTAAGAAACTCATTTTTTACCAGTGTTATTATTACTCCAACTGCATTGTGGGTCCTAATCTCACCTATAGCAACAGGCACGAATATCCACTATAATGCTAGAATATTTCCTCTCACATTGCACTGACACTTTTCTTATTATCATAACCTTAATTATCTTCAATTCAATTCTCTGTCACTTTTATGCGACTTGATTATATACATTCACTCCACTTTCGCAGTTTATTCAATTCGCATCACGTTCCTTTTGATTGGAAAGCAGCTGGAGCTGGAAACTTAACCAACATGTATGTGCGTGTGTTTAGCAGATTAGTTTGGTCCCTGTTCCCGTTGAAATAAAATTAGTAGCCTGTCGTTCTTGGGAAAGAGCAGAAACACCAGTAAAATTTAATCCACAAAAAGTCAAATTATATATAAAAAAAACCCCTCCTATTAATGTTTTTATTAATGCGATTCCCCTGTACCATAAAATATCTTCTTTTGAAAACAAAAGGGCTGTACTTCTGTCTCTCTCTTGTTCGCTCTTTTGAAACTGTTACACAAATATCAACTAAGAGAAAGTGTAAACACTTAATGCATTCCCAAAAATCGCACTAAACGGTGCCCTGCTGCTATTTAACGCGAAGACCCTTTTCCTCTCCCTCTGCCTTTGAAATGCTTCATGCTCAACGGATTTCCAAAGGTCAGAGACAGCTCCAGTTCCACGCTTTTGATTTGCTCTGGTTGGTCAACCACCGGATGCTCGGACACTATTCACTCTCACGTGTGGAGTCTCCAAAAGGTCTACCCCAAACTGCAAAAAAAGAGTGTTTCGGAACAGTTCTTTGTTCCATCTATCGTGTTTTTGATCAGCGAATTATGTCCGATGAGTTTTGCAGATAGTGAAATAAAAAGTTATTAAAGAGTCTACTCTCGTTTTACAGCTTTTAAATTCAAATAATTTGTTTATTTTTTCTTTCTAAATACCAGATCTAATATGGAACGATTCTATAAAATGCTTGATGATTAGAAATAATATTGTGCACAAAAAACTTCGTAAATAAAACAAAAAAAAAAAAAAAATCGTAAGAGTTTGGATAATCGTTTTATTTTATGTCAAAATCGTGGTTCACAACGAATATCTTTGCGACTCAGCCAGTATAATAGCACATAACACAAATTTTAATAAAAATATAATTACATTTAAACGGCCCTCAACGCCGTCCTGGTCATCGACGAGGAAAACGCTTGAATTGGCACGACTCTCTTCGTCCACATAAATGTGAATAAAATAAGAACATCAAGCAGAAAACATTTTGAACACATTTTGCTAAATATATGCTGATAGGAAAAAAAATACTTATTGATTTAAACGATAACTACTGTTTTCGCAACCAAATCGAAGAAATTACATTTTCTTGGTTTTTTTGTATGCGATAGCAGAAATTTTATACACTCACGCGTGAAAAAAACATGCGCATAAAAATACTGAGACCTTATTGTGTTTTTATAAAGCAAAAACAGAAAAAGTAAACAAAACACACACAACTTTTGAATCGACCTACGGATTTTTTCAGCTAATTTACGGGTAAATATTCAAATGAGTGTGAGAAAAATAGAAAAATGAAAAAGAATCGGATGGTAGTCACAGCTCGTTTGCGTCAACTTTTTTTATTTACTTTTCTTCAATTAAATCTTGTTTAAAAAACTCCCAAATGCTTCCTTTGCATTCCACTTCAAGCATCAACAACCAACATCAGTTCTTCCTTTTTCTCTCTTTTCATCTTTTTTTTCTTTTCAAACCTTTTTTTCCCCACTAAAATGTTCTCTCTCCCTCTCTTAAAATATGCTACTTATTTTAACAATGAAATAATTCAACCCGGATAAATTTATAGAGTACGATTTCTTTTTGCTCGAAGTTACCTTTCCTTTTCTTTCGTTCTCAGAATTTTCTTTGCTTTTTCCTTCTCTCTTCTTTTCAAGGACAAATAGTGGTAAGGAACAACGTCCCAAAACAAATTCCAGCCTGCAGCTACTTTTTTTTTCTTCTTCTCTGACAGGGCCGTGCGCTAATTCTTTTTAGTCGAAGAGAAAGTGGGTTTTCATAAGGAAGTAATGGCACTGTAGATAATACGCCGACTTTAGTGAGCTTTTCGATTAACTTGTAACTGGGAAAACAAGGGAGAAAATAGGATTTGTCACATTCCAAATGATGGAATCATTGCATACACAGTTCTTTTTCATTAAACACGAATCAATCCAATCAGGTATCAGATACATATTTTTCAGCCCAGATCCTTCGCGATTGTTTTGTTGAATAATTTGAAATAACATCCCTTTAACCGGACCTCGTTGGAGGTATCTCATTCTCATTATTTCTGCAATATATGAAGGGTTAGAATATCAGTTCGATAAACTCTCAGCAAAGTCTTTAACAGAATCTGGACTCGAACATTGTCGATATTGAGCCTGAGCCAATTGGCTGTGGTGACTCTTATTCTATTGAACTAACAACCACATTCGAAACTTCTGCACCTTGTGCCGTATTTTCTTCTCTTGTTAACTCTACAGACATCGCAAAATCCAATTAAATAGTGATTGAAAGTTCAAAATTCCAATAGAATATATGTAAGAGCAGGACAAAGCACTTTATCATATCTAACAAATAATATTTAAGATAGCTCTCTCGAATTCCTCTTAACTCCCTTAATCCTTGCTACCGTTCTAATAATAGAATCTTAGCTTATCAAATCACTCATTTCAATTTAAGCACCCTCGATTGCAGAAATTATATTCTGATCAGGAGTTACTTCCAACAACTTTCAATAAAAATGATTAATTATGATGATTCATTCCAATCCAGAACAGCTAGACGTTATCTTCTATTTCCCTTCTCTATACTTTCAATTATATTCAGTTTATATAACACTATCTCTAATTCAATTCCCTACACTTCTTATCTTCATCTAACTTATCTAATCATATTTTATTTGGTTGGCAACTGTGAGCTATTCAAATTACCAAAAAGTCCTCGAGGTTAGTGAAGAGAAAGATCCAACGTCACAATCTCATCAAGAGACTGAGTTGGATTGCAGTTCAGCAGTACCTGTTGTTGTAGGAATCGCAGCAACCCAATCGTTAAGTTGAAATCGAGTCAGTCGATTCAACTTCTGATTCCACCGCGGACCCTTTGTGTAGATTAATGGGCACCGCTACTCGATTATGTATCAAAATCTTCATGCAGCTTGGTGAGAAAGTTAGGAAAATGAGGTACCACTTCAAGTGCCCTCCTCGTCACTTGACAGGGCTCAAAATGACTCAAACGAAACCAACTTATTTCACCCAACGAATCAGATGGGTGTGATGAAGTCGCAATCAAATAATTCGCCGTTAAAAAGCTAACAATTTTATCATCTTACTGCCACAGCCTCTGAATTTTGTTAAAAAACAGTTCGATTACAACGCAGAGGCTTAAAAATATTTAAAATCTGTTTCGAAATGTATTCATGCTAAATAAAAATGTTCGAAAACCTTTGATGCATATATTCGAGAATTATAACTCATGGTCTTCGATTAGAATCGGAAGGGAGGCGTATAGAAATCACAACGATAGATTCGTATATTACGAACATTAAAAAAAATTTGGTTGCATCCATTTTTACGTTAGATATTTTTTTATTTGCTAAAAAACCGAATCCGCCCCATCAAGAAACGCAAGGCAAAAAAAAAAGTGTTCTCCCTCTTATCCTGGACGTTGAGTTATAGCCCAGAAACGGTAATTCCTGCTTATTACTTTCACACCACAAGCACTCGCACATAAAACTTTTTTTCTCCGTGCAAAGGAAGGGGGGGGAGAGAGACGGAATAGCTGTTTAGAGGTACTGTAATGATACGACGACTGCCCGGCGCAATGGCCTTTCGATGAAAATTCCTTAGAAATATCGAGATAGAGGTGAAGAACACGTGAGAGACCAAATGGGTGATCCCATCGAACATAAAACCACCTAAAAGCACTTTCCCGATGGTTGAGATGAAGAAAAAGTAGTAAAAAAAGGGATGGGAAAACCCTGCTTTGTGGGGGCGGATGCTTTGATGCCATCGATTATTAGCAGATTCCACAATTGAATCGAGGTAAGGTAATGGATTTTTGACGATTCGAAGCCGAACCGGGGGCGTTAATGGATCTAATTCGTATTTGGACTGCTAATATTTCTTTTTGAACGATGCCATCGACTTATAATATCTACCAATCATCTGTTCTGAGCTTTCTACGAGAGAATACAGGAGTAGGATTGCAACTCCTTTGTAGAAATGATAACGTATTTTTTAATCCTCAAATCCGCATCTTGGCTGCGATACATACGATTATCGATCCTTTTATAAGAAATGGAAATTTATTTTTGGTTTGCAGGTAAAGATTCGCAAGCTACGAGTTAAGTATTATGGTATTCGAATAGGTATCTTTTTTCAGATTATTGCAGATCGATGGATGAATTTGATTGCTGTGATCTATCGGGGGAAATGGTTCCAGTGCTTACGCAATAGGCTATTTTTCTTATAACCTTTTATATAAATTGGGGTGATATCCAGATATTTCGACATATATGTATTAAAACTGCATTAATTAATTTGTAATTAACATAATTTATTGAAGTTTTCAAGACTTGTTCATAAATGTGATAGTATCGTTTATTTGAAACAGCTCCCTTTGCGTAAGAATACTTTACAGAATTTACGTACATTAAAATTATAATTTTAAGCATTCGCTTTGTTTCTATTGCAATAACAGGTCCCTTTTATTATATTTTTGGAAACTCTATTCTTAGTTACTCGTTCATTATTATATTTGCTTCATGACTCAGATATAAAAAGAATTCATATTTATCATAAAGTTCAGCTGTCTTAACGATAATTTCAGGAAATGCTTGAGTTAACGCCACATCTGGATTTCCTTCGAATGATTCTAACCGTGGAGGTGTATCCATATCATCCCACACGTGATTAATATCAATTTCTGATTCACTGTTTGTTAGAGTATGATTTCGCTTTTGAATTTATCAAAGTATTCATTACGGTGAGAAATAAAACGCAAATTAAATATACTCATATATAATGAAAATTTATTCACTAACAAATTTAAGAATGTTCTACTGAAATATATTATTCTGTTATTTAAGAATTTAATAGGAAAGCGCACCCCCCCCACAAACTAATAAAATAAAAAAAAAGAGGAAATCTTGTTTCCCGACGACAACGCGTTTTTTAAACGAGAATTCTCATTTGCCGATGCGAATATATGTTAAGAAGTAATATTTTTTTCTCCATAATTAAAAGTTACCGAAAATAAAAATTTTTGGTACGAACACAAGTTTTCGGTCAAAGATTACAAAGATGGTTCTGTTAAACTTTATTTTTTCCGTGATGTAATTCTACTGTTTAAAATATTTATGCCTTCCTCCACCAGGTACAGACCCAGTAGCTCATATTCTGTATTCTGATCCGTGTTTGTAAATGTTTTGTGTTGATACTACGAAGTGTGTAATTATAAGAATAATGTTCGAGCATGTGTAAAAGAAACTCATCTCTGCATCCTTCCAGCGTCAATGAATGCGCATCAATTTCGCTTGAGAAGTTATGAGTAACTGGGGGGGGCCAGCGTCGGACTAGTCACTGGACCTGGACTTAAGCTAGTAATGAACGCCTCAAGCTCAAAGGCTACACAAACGGAGATGGGCACCGTCTGATGAGACTTCTTAGGACCGGGCAGACTTAATTAATGTGTAAAAGAAGAAAGGAAAATAAATATATATATGAAATGAAAAATCTCCAATGATTCCAAGTCCATAAAGGTTGTAAATTTTAAGTGAGAAGTAATGATTTATACGAGAGAATAGTTGAGTCTTGGCCACTGCCTCAAATTTATTGCAAATGCGCTCATAAGTTATAATCTCAGACAAGTTTTAGCATTTTATTTCAAATCGTTTTGTCGTGGCATTTAACTATATTTTTAAAATTTTTGATATTCATACGTGTTTCTGCATTGTGTTAGCGTCAAGAAGTGACGTATCTTAATGTTATACACATATAAGGAATGGTGCGTAGACAGTTGCATTCCATTTTCTCGTATGTTTTGAGACTTAAAAAAGATTTAAAATGTATACATATGAGATAAAGACATAATTGAAGTTTAAAAGCATTGTTTAAGTTTTGTTTGTTGGTGTCCTATTTTAAAAACGAGTTTACTGTTTAAACAGTCTGCATATTGCGAAATATAACTATACCAAATGAAAAGGGCATGATTCCATTTTGTGTGAACTAAGAATTGTAATAAAAATAAACTTTTAAAGACATTTTTGATGAAGTTAAATGTTCGTAGAGAAAAAACTATAGAGTCTGCAATCTCCCATTGTCTTGTAAACAATTGAAAAATAGTTTACAAAAATGCAGTTAACAAAATTATAATCATTTTTTAAGTTGCCGGCATTTTACAATGAATAGAAACAGAGAAATGAATAAAAGCGAAGAATTTTAACAAAATATTAGTATTAGTATGATAAACTAAAAGATATTAACTTAAATAAATCAAATTTAAGGGATAAATTAAGAATAAAGTGAACATTGCTCCATTCAAGTAAAACAGAATTCTAAATCTGTAGAATTTCCTGTCATTTTTAAAAGTATTTATGTACATATGATATAGAAAAGAAATATTGACAGATGTTATCATACATTCAAATACTTCGAATAAGTTTTAAATTATTCAAGCTAATGGTTATTTTTTTTAAGAAAAAATCATAAAATGACAGAACAATAAGAAAATAATTCGAATAACATCAGCAAAGAATTATACATATTTTGAACAAAAGTCATTAATTTATAAGATATTAAAGAAACTTTTAGAGTAAAACATTTAGGAATCCTTGTTCAATATATAATTTTTGAAAATATCGACACATAAATTTTAATACATTGACGCTATAATTATCGCAAATATTAATATATAACATTTTCCTCAAACAGCATATTACGATTTATTACAATTTTTAAAAATTTACATTTCAAACTTATAATAATTATAATGCAACTTATGATAACTCTTTAAACAAATCAAGCATCGGAAGTATCTCAGATAGTTCTAAAATTTCATAAGACATGGATCTGATAGGAAATTTCAGAGTACTTGTCAACTCGTGGCTTAGACTTGAAATTTTTATTTCTGGTCACAAATACGGAATATTTATACAAGTATATGACCATCTTTATTTTTATGAACAGTTAAAATTTTTTTAATTCACTTTGTTAAAAACGTACACTAAATAAAATGTAATAATGTAATTAATTCGATCGAGAAGAAAGTTTATTAGAATTAATTATATTTAATATTATTATTAGTAGTAATATTAATTATATTTGTATCAAAATATAATACCACACACTCTCAGGTTCTTCTATTCAAGACAAGCAACAGCCTTCACAGAAGCATATTTTTAAGAAATAAAATTTAATTTCGAATTCCTAAACAATATGTAAGCATGATGTATTATTGATTATTAAAATGTGCTACGAAAAAAGAACATTTTCTCATATATAGAGAGAGGAGGGAGGGAATCCATTGCAATTTAAAGAGTCTATGGCTCGCACCTTACTCAGATAAGAATTTAAAAAATATTTTTTAAATTAAAAATTCCTGCTCCAGTTTCGACTTGCGGTATTAAAAAACATTTCCTGCATTTATTCTTCCTACTAGAAGCAATTTCAGGCAAAGCTCCCTGCCAAAGATATGAACACTTCCGTGTACCTCTAGCTCCAAATCAAAATGAATCTAATTGGTCTTATTTTTCCAAACTTTATTCCATCAATTCTACGTAAAATGTTGAATGAGACTCTCATTATGTATTTCAGGAGTGCTCTTAAAAGCAATAAAACTTTTTTAGCTCCCGTCTTCTAGCTTGCCATTGAAGTATTCTTCTTCCTGCTTTAAATTTGACTTGACCTTGATCTGTTGTAATACAGACAAAAGAAAAGAGAGAGACAAGCCCTATAAAAACAAAAAAAGGGCAATTTTCCCAGCGTCCTAACAAGGACCACTTCCTCCCTCACACCGACATTCCTTCAGAGCTCACTTTATAACCGGCCATAAACACGAAAGGGTTGTGTATCCACGAAGACGTCATCCATCTGCGTAACAGGATACGTCGAGATGGAATGCAAATGCTCTCTCCTCCAGAGTTAATTTATTGGCCACTGGGTTAATTATCGTCTGGGGGCTGCGGCAAGGGCGAGGCTAATTTGCAGAGAGAGGAGTCAGGGTAATAGCTTTTCGTGGGTTGATTTGCATCGAGCTCTTTGTTCCACGAGACACGGGAGGTACTTCAGT
Organism: Nephila pilipes; assembly: GCA_019974015.1. NCBI lineage: Eukaryota > Metazoa > Arthropoda > Arachnida > Araneae > Nephilidae > Nephila > Nephila pilipes. The sequence continues at coordinate 156,407 of BMAW01028032.1, forward strand.
GTCAGATCTCGCGTCACTCATCAAGGCATCTAGCGATGAACACGCGTGTAGAGCCTTATCACAAATGAAGGAGATTATGGGACACCGGCAACAGATTGGATTACCAGCACATGATCCGCGGTTACTTTATCAGATGTTCCCATCGACGGCGTCGTACAAAAAGGACCGCAACAGAAACCGCATTTTAATTTGACTTTTAAATGAAAACAAGAGGTGGATCTCGACACAAAGTGTAATGGTTTCATTAAGGCTTCCTTTTAGCCGCCATTTAGAAAACGATGACATAATGTTTCATCCAATCGGATTTTATACATATATGTGTGATAAATCAAGTCCACTAAATTTATTTTAATGCAAACGAAAGAACTTTTAACAATTAAAAACTATATATATATATATATATTTCCAAGTAAAATTATATATATATATATATATATATATATATTGTTTTGCTAGGCATCCATTTTTATATTTTGTCTAAAAATCTCTTTTTCCCTTTGCTTCGTAGTATTCTTAGCCGGTTAACTGGAAGTCGCGGTTATCAAGTGGTTTACGGTCGTAGATTCCCTGTCGGCACTTTTTCAGTCGAGTCATTGGTTGATGCAAGTTAAATCTGTCGAGGCTCCAAGCCCTCACATCGCATGATGTGGAAGTTTTAGCTAAGTTTCACTATCATAATTTAAAAATATTTAAATGACCCAAGAGTGAAAAGAAAGCAAACAGACTACACATTTGGAATGTATTTTATTGTTACCAGAAAAGTGCAGTAGATTACTAGATTTTTACTCACAGAAATTCAAAGACGGTAGGTAAAAGGAATTTGAAAAATATGAGTACAATGACCATGATACATTCCTACATTCTTAAAGAAAGCATTAACTACTTTAAGCTTTCCTTTTAATGCAGTTCACGGAAAAAGAAAATAAAAAATCGAGGTATGTTTTTCAATCATTTTTTTTAAGAAAAAGAGTCTTATGATTTATAATTAAAAAGATACCTGGAGTTAATGGACTAGAAGAAAATTTGAAACTTTAATTTGATGTTAGGTCATTTAAAAATGTTAAATTAATGCAAACAAAAAAATTCTAATGTAAAACGATTTTGCAACAATATTTGATGTTTTGAATTAAAAAGTGTATGGTGTATTTTGTAAGATTTGTCATGATGATGTCTAGCTGTTTGCTTGTTTATCATTTAATAGAAAAATTCACGTCAGTTTTAGACAGAAACATTTATTTACTAGACTAATATTTCATACACATTTATCAAAACTGGCTTTCTTTTTATCTACTCTAAAACTAAAATTAAACGGACATATTTTCCACTTTATATTTAGTTCTATTAATTTTTTCTCCCTCTTATAATACCAGTAAATTGAACCAAAGATTAATGTTAATATCTTAGTAATTATAAATAATCAAACTGGAAAGATGAACTTCCGCATGTTTTTTGTACAAAACAGATCCTTTAATCAAGCATAAATTGTGCTACTTACTTTTGGTGGAAATCCTCAAAATCTTCCGCTTGCTCATCGATGGTAGATTCAGGATCTAAGTAATTCCCATAATCCCCTTCGCTTCCATTGTATCTGTACAGTTGCAATGTGCAGTCATCTAACTGTAAAACAAAAAAGAAAAACATCATTGTAGTATGACTGTAAATGTTATTTCTAAATATTTAGTCAATGCTTCCAATATGCACTTATGGAAGTAAATGCACAAAACAAATCCTGCATAAAAATGAAACTAAGAATTTAATATTCAAGAATTCGTGTAGTCTATGATAGACATACTTACTGATTTTAAAAATTGTGACGTAAGTTTTGAAAAAAAAATGTTCACTCATACATCGCTACTCGTCTCCGAATCGATAAAAAAAAGTAATTTGTTCACATACAGATTGCTGTAATTATTCGTGAGTAAATGAAAAAACTGAAAGATATTTACAAAATAATTTTTTAACTCGAACGTAATATATATTTTTATTTTTATCATTTTACTTAAGTTCTACATATTACATTGTCTTGACAAATGCTCCCGTAGCATTATCTCATAATTCCTAGCAAAAAAATGGCTATAAATCCGTTATTAAAAGCTTTTTCAAACTGAGTACCTCATAAAAATTCTTAAAATATATTTCAGATAAAATTTCAAATATTGAATTGCATAAGGAAACAGTTGCCAAACCTATTTCAGCCGACATTAAAAAACGATGGGAATGGGTTGGACATACCCTAAGAATGCCATCAAACGATGGTAAATGATGAATGGGAACCAGATCGGAAGAGAAAGAAAAGAAGACCGAAGATCCCATGGCGATGAATGGCTATAGAAGAGAGATAGTCTTTGGGATGGCCGAGTTGGGGAAATTGCGGGTAGTCAATGTTAAATCGAACAAAATGCGAAAAAACTGTTGTGGCCTCCATCCACAGCTTGGTGTGACGAGAATTTATGATGACAGACCTTTCAGGTACTTTTATAGATAACAATTGGATATTTACCCTCTTCTCCCTGTTATTTACGGAAAAATCTAAAATGTATTTATAATAGTAAATATAGTGAGATACTATTTTGCGCTACCTTCGACCCTGCCTCAAATAAATGAAAATAGCGTGATCCAAAATGTTTTCAAACGTCCCACAGCATTTTTATTCCCCTTAGATAGGATAAACACGAAAAAATGTATACTGTGCGACTGTGACACACAGGAAAGATGAGGGCGAATTAAAGAGTTTTTTTTAATGTCATCCGCATGCAGAGTACAGCCCTCTCCGAACGAAACAAGAGTGAAATTGATGCGAAGAAAGACACATACAAATTTACATCCGAGACGGACTCTCTTGAAAACGGAAGATAATTATTGCCCTGCAAAGGGATAAAAAAGGAAAGTTTGTATCCAGTGATATATGATACGCTTTCGTGGAAACGAAAAAGAAGACGCATCTAAACAAGTCATATGTAACTATTTCTGGTCTGTCATGATATACAAACCGCTGATTCTTCTCCGATAGGAATTCTTGATAGAGTTACGCGATCCTTATCATCCATCTCATGCATGATTCAAAGCTTTATGTGCATTTTCCACACTGATAATCATTCAGAACTGTGAGCAGATGAGCCGCACTCAGTTTAGTCCGAATAAGGAGGCGTCTTTTTTTGGAAATGGAAAGAACTGAGACAGTGTTCAAAAACTCGACTCTGATTAAATTTTCTAACATTCAAATTAAATTTAAGTAAAATTGGAATAAATTTTTTTTGTTAAAGAGCATTTTCTTTTGAAATATCTTTAAAAGATATACTCGTAGTAGTAGATATATTTATCAGGAAATTGACTGAATATTGGAGATAAAAAATAGGGAACATAAATTAAATATGATTTCTCTCAAAATAGTTGTTCTCCAGTATGCCATCATCTGACCGTGGCTCAAAACTGCAAAGTCCGTTGCTTGAATTTTTTTCAACAACACTTGTACACCATAAACAAAGAAAATTAACTAGATAAAACATTTATTATACCACAAATAAAAATGCAAAAAAACGGTTCTTTTTTCTTTATTCAAAATATAAAATAATCAATTTTTTATTAAAAAAAAAATCCTAAACATGTTAAACGACTGACACGTTCAAAAGTGTTCATACATAGACCACAATATGAAAGCTCAACAACAATTTGAGACATAATTTTCTTCTATGTTATTAAAAAGTTATATATTCTCTCTCTCTCTCCCTCCTCCCTCCCTCCCTCTCTCTCTCCGTTTATATTTATTCACATTAATCATACTTATGATATGCAAAAACCGGACATTTTCCCTTGCAAGAAATTAACTTACTATTTGTTCGTTTATTTTTACCGAATGATTTCAGAACGCAATTCACTACACCTTAAGGCTCCCGCCAACTAGCCAATCTGAGTTAATGAACGTAATATTAATCCTGAGGAATATGCATATGGAAGGGGTGATAAATTAATCTCTCTTTATTTTTAATTTAAATATTCTTAATGCCAATCCTTTTAACATAAAATTGCGCTACTTTTAACAATGGAAACTTCCCCTATAAGGCTGAAATGATTTTTTGTTCACTAAAAACACCCCGAACCCCATTTAGCCACAGATTTAACACAATTTAAGGAAAATCCCTTATTTCACAGAACAAAAAAAGCTGTCGCCACGTGCTCTCTTTCACCTCTCTTCCTCTGCTGACACTTGCTGCCTGATCCAAGCTTATAAGCGTGCTAATTACCCAGAATGAGATCACGTCTCAAAAATTCTAAGATGTTTCCAATAGCCTAAGCGAACATGATAATTCAACAACTATCGACTGCCTTAATTCCAGATAACAACTTTAATATAATCGGAGATGAATTTACAGACTATGAAGTAAAGATGCGAATTTCAACTTCTTAAAAATGAATTTATGATTCCAGGTCGAAAAAGAACACCAGAGTTCAATAAAGATTATTTATTCCTTTAGCTGAGAGAAAGAGGCAATAAGTATCTATAAGTCAGAAGACGCAGCTCCGCCTTCTCGATTACAACAAAAAAGTGCAGAAGAGCAGAAAAGAGAGAATTTTACCAAGCAATTGATTTCATATAGAGATTTCTCTCGATCACATGGTATAAAATGTATGGCTTCTGAGGGATTAACATGATGTCTATCAGTATATACACCCCCCCACTCCCATATATATATGTGTGTGTGTGTGTGTGTGTGTGTGTGTGTGTGTGTGTGTGTGTGTGTGTGTGGTGTGTGTAAGTTAAACGCTTGAAAATAGAACGAAAAGTTGGATATGATAAACGATAAAAGTTTCTTAGCTTAACTTTTCGGTGTGCACTGTACACCATAAATGTAAAATGTAAATTTGGAAACTGAGAAATTCTAAAGGATGAGCTACGTTCACAAAATCTTAGCAATTCCATCTCTATACAATACGTAACTGAGAACGAAGCAACAA
>BMAW01028032.1:161384-215271 GCA_019974015.1 Nephila pilipes
ATAATCGGAGATGAATTTGATGATTATATATATATATATATATATATATATATATATATATATATAAATATATTACGAATTTAAAAATCAATTAATGAAGTAAAGATGCGAAATTCAACTTCTTAAAAATGAATTTATGATTCCAGGTCGAAAAAGAATACCTGAGTTCATTAAAGATTATTTATTCCTATAGCTGAGAGAAAGAGGCAATAAGTATCTATAAGTCAGGAGACGCAGCTCCGCCTTCTCGATTACAACAAAAAAGCGCAGAAGAGCAGAAAAGAGAGAATTTTACCAAGCAATTGATTTTATACAGAGATTTCTCCCGATCACTTGGTATATGACTTCTGAGGGATTAACATGACGTCTATCAGTATATACACCCCATATATATATGTGTGTGTTAAACGCTTTCGAAAATAGAACGAAAAAGTTGGTATGATAACGATAAAAACTTCTTTACTTGCTTTTTTTTAATTTTTCGGTGTGCACTTTCATACCCATAAATGTAATAATGTAAATTTGTGAAACTGAGTAGAAATTCCAAAGGATGAGCATTACGTTCACAAATTCTGTAGCAATTCCATTCTATACCGATTGTGAATGGCAGGTTGACAGTAGCCTTAATATGTCTAGTTAATTATTTCAGCCTACCACACACTGACACGTATATGTTCGATAATCTGTAGGTAAGTAAAGAGGAGATGTTAATATTAGCTTAAAACGTGGATTAAATGATCGAAGAATGTGGTCACGAAAGGACGGAGAAGGCGAAATTATCATATGTTTGTAAACATTGCATGCAGACATTTAATTTCCATTTTCGTATGCCTAAATTTATGCACGGTGCAGATGTGGTAATGCTTTTTGTCTGCGCACTCTGGACGATGATCAAGGACGATTCTTTTAAAAGTCTCAAACAGAATGAAAAGATTAGATGATTCACCACTATCATTAACATTCGTAAAACTGTGTAGGTTTGTTTTAAATTGCATCTTTTGTTGCTTTTTTTCGTTTTCCACATTGAACGAATGATGTGTGAATAAGGAAGTTTTCTCTGACAGATAGAGATATAATCGTTTCATATAAGAAGCATTAATTACCTGTAATTAACTCGAGTTGATTATAGTAATTTTATATACAAATGGACCACAAAATATATTTTATTGCAGAAAGGTACAAAATATGCAGGAACTAATTTTTCACAATTTGTATAGTTCTCAGTGCTAGAAGAGAATTAAGAGTACACATTTCGATTTATGACACATTCTTATATTGAAACAATTTTAAAGGAATTCAGATTTACAAAACAGATAATTCAAGGATAATTATACAGTAAAAGCCTATCATAACATATTCAAATATAACAGAAGTTAATTCGATAATTAACGTAATAGATGCAAAATAACGTTCTGGCCGTGAATGAAATTCCTATATTTGCCTACGCTTTTCCATAAATGACTCTCTTTATAGTAATTATCGCCTAAACACAGATTAATTCTAAATTTGCAAATTAGTATTCAAAAGAAACTCCTAATAAAAGAAAACATATAATTTAATATTAATAGTAAGCTAATTAAAAAAATATTTTCTACATTTTTCCCCCTCAACTTTTTACATTCTCATTTTAGGTTTTCATTGAACAGACGGCTTCTATGGCAAGGTTACTCGTTTTATTACGATAAAAAGTATATCATTCTGATGTAAAATATATTTTAGCTTTTTTCCCCCTCCAAAATGTTCCATAAATATGCTTACATCAACAGGGAATACGTTTCATCCAAGACCAATCCGATTGAAATCTTATGTTTGTTAAAAATGCTCTAGCTCGTATTATTTTTGCTTTTGAGATAATTTTTTTTTCCTTCTTAAAATAAAGAATGGTTGAAAATTAAAATTATCTGACAAAAATAAAGGCTCCTTAACTTATAGATTGCAGCAAGTGTATTTTATTGTAATTTATATGCCAACAAACGAATCAAAGAAATTATCGAAAGCAGGCTTAAATTCTTCAGATGCTTAAACCGATTTGAGGCCGCTATTTTTCTTAAATTATCATCACTCTTTTTCGCAAGGAAATGCACCGGAAAATTGAATTATTTCCATAATATCAAGTTCTGAAATCATTCTGAAAAAAGAATATTTGATTGTTTTCGTTAGTTAAATTACCACTTCGCTCCCAGGATAAAATGCAATCAAAATTTTACGGAGGAACCGAATATGCTCCACGTTACGGATTTCCATCGAATGTCGGCAATATGTAAAAAATGGAGCAAATAATTTCAAAAGAATGTAGTTACTTCTTTCAGATTTTGAGCGGCAAATTTCCAAGATTAAAATAGGGCTACTTTTAATAAATATTAAATGAAAAATTCTAATTACAATTTATATTGAAGGGAGGGGGAATGCTCTTAAACCCATATATTCATATCTTCGTAGCGATAGTGGTATTAAATCACCGCCAAAACTCTTTCAGAGAAAAAGTTTAACGGGAACCCGGAAAAATCTTTCCGATAACCATTTTCACTCCCATCTCGTTAGCGGAACAATGGAATCAAGAGTGCTTGAAATTGGATCATTTTACGGGCCAGAAACAGAAATAACAGAAAAACAAACACACAACAAACGAGTCAACAGAAATAAACATCGCAAAGAGAGGGAGGAAGAAGAAAAAACAGAAAAGAAATGTATAATGACACATCCAGCATAGAGGAAGCGGTGTTTGTGTTGGAGGATGGCCAGCAGGAACGTCGCAGTCTAAAGGAGCCTGTTGAGGTCAGAGCTCTGATCTGGTGGACCCCTGGGATCCTTCCCTCCGCACGAGTCATGTTGGAAGTTTACGGCACAGAAAACGCAAGGAAAACAAAAACAGTGAACTTTCGTCAAGCGTGACAAAGGTTTCACACATCCAACGACCGGTAGTGTCACTTGGTTGGCAAGAGAAAGAAAGCGTTTCTCAATAACACGAGAGCACCACAATTTCTGCTAGTCAGATCTTCATCCAGCACATTCTGCAGAACGTGCTATTCACATCAGTTGAATACGATTTGTCGATGCTGCAATAGTTTTGTACGTTCGTCCACTTTGACATCTTAATCAACGTTCATTCGTCAATATCTATGAAAATAATAAAGGTGGAGAGAGAGAGAAAGGAAAGTCATTATCAAATTAAAAAGTGGGATTTTTATATTAACAGGTCTAAGAAAGTGGAAGTGTATAACAGCTAATGGCGCCTAGACCACAAATCTTTTATTTCTGACAAAAGTATATATTTGTTCAGCACATTAAGAAGCAGAAAAATTTGCATATTTTTTTTATTTAAAATTATTTAGGGAAAAAAAAGAAATTGTGGATTTTTTTTTTTTACTCAACAAAACATTGAAAAATTATCGTAATCGAGGATCATCATATACTCAAATGTCTAAATAACAATTAAGGATTATTATATTTTTAACAATTGAAACTAGATGCTTTGAATTTTTTTTAAAAAAAATGCGTTAAAAATTAAGAAATTGTCAAAGCAGAGGTGATATCAATAAAAATATTTTCGAACAGTTTAGCTAAAATAATTCCCATGTAAATAAATGAAAAAAAAAAAAAAAAGCATAAATAAAAATTCTAAAGTTTGGAAGGAATACCTAAAGAATTTGTTCGCCTCAAGAATTTTTGAAATAAAGTTCGCAGCAGTGTAAAAACAGGAACATTTATTCCCCAAATCTAACTACTCTAATGCCAGAAAGAAGTTAGAGAAGAAATATTTAAATGCCGTAGTTACTAAAATATAACAATTGTTTTAAAAATATGCTCCTTTCGATCATTTTTAAATAACTTTTTAGATTTCTACTAACTTATAAATTAAGGTAACACACATTAATCGAAAACCTTAAAAACTGGAACCTTACTTCTGGATACAATCTTTATTTTTCTAGATATCAAAACCCTTAATATAAATTTTAGCTGCAAATTTTTTTTCATACTCAAACGCTAACATTATAGCAATTTTTTTTTTTTAAGTAATCGTGTAATTTTTACGAGAGCATATTGAGAGTAAGATTTTTGAACTGCACGCTCGTACTGTACACATTACTTCTGTGATATTCTTAGAAGGCGGGGCTCGGATTTTCACTAAGACTTTTTTTAAATTCTAATTTTGTTCATCAAGAATCCTATTTTAAATTAATTATTTTATAAACTAACAATATTTGATATCTTTCTCTTCCAAATGACAAAGGGTGTTTCTGACAGATTTGGATAAGGAACACAAAAATAACCTTGATTTTTTTTTTCACAACACCCACACAGTTTAAGAAAATTATGCAAATGATTTTTTACACGGATTCATAAATAGCAGTAATACGCTCAGTAAATATCCAAAATAGCTTTCCCAAAACGTCTTGCCAGCGTCAGTTTTCTCGTGTAAAATGTCCTTGGGACGTCCCTTTCAATGTCAAGCAGTAATATTTGAAAATTTTGTCTGTTTTTACTGATCAATCATAACTATAATATAGAGGATTCTTTTATTCAGTTTGAGCAACTAAATTCTAATGAAGGAGCATAAATTGAATTATAATACTGTAAAAAAAAATTGAATTTTAACAACAATTATTATAAGATTTTTATATGTCAATTTTTAATTGGCACTTCATAAATATTGCTCGTTGCCGAAAATGTAAATACATCATATCCTGTCACAAGCAAAACAAAAATATTTATTAAATTCTCCATTTATACAATTTTTGCCGCAAAAAGTAATTTTATTCTATTTAATTAGATTTTTCTGAAATTTTTACCCATTGTTTAGAGGATTTTACTCATTTTGAAAACTTTTAAAACATTTTTAAAAATAGATTTCTATAATTTTGAATATCAGAGTTAAACCGTTTTCATTTAGTCAATCCTTTACGTGCAAGGGAATTTGTTGGATTATTTCCCTTTCTTGTAATGCTGTGAATAATTGAAAATTGAATGCAAAAATTGTATAATTATTAATTTAGAAAATTGTTTGCAAATGTTTATTTTAAGTAAATTCAAAACATTTAAAGCTATTTTTTTCCACGTCCTTTAGGGCATCTGATGAGCAATTTTTGATAGTTTTAAGGACCCTGTCGCCGAAACCTTACCTATTGCAGCGCCTAATTGTGTGTAGTTATATCATCTCCAACTATTGTAATTTATTGTTTCTTTTAAATTTCGAAACACGAGTACATTAATAAATAAAAAGTATGATAGGTATCTAAAAACTTAAGGCTCCTGTCTACCCGCCATTTTGATTTCGTGGACGTAATGTTAATCCTATGGAATTTCGACTTCAATTCTCACATCTTTACTATTCGATCTATTTGAATGTAATAAAGTGCATTTGAAAGAGCAAAAAAGAATGAATGCTTCTGTGGAATTACTTTTTCCTTCGATACTTAAAAATATTTGAAAACATTCTTTAAAGACTGGAAAACTCAAAAACGGATAATTAAAATCAGAATAAAAATATTTTTAAAAATCTTAAGAAAAAAAGTAATTCCACAGAAGCATTCATTATTTTTTGCTCTTTCAAATGCACTTTATTGCATTCAAATAAATCAAATAGCAAAAATGTGAGAATTAAAGTCAAAATTCCATAGGATTAACATTACGTACACGAAATCCAAATGGCGGGTAGACGGGAGCCTTAAGAAAATCATTCATACTGTATTATTTTAAATTCATTCGCTTTTACATCAAACAAAAGTTGAAAAAATGAATGTTAGGAATTGAAAATTTATTGCGAATATTATAATATATCTGTTCTTACAGTTTCACTCCCAAAGCGTTGTGGTTTAGTAATCTTATTAATCCATTAAAGTACATATAGCATTTGGTTTGTTAATGAAGGTAATTTGCAATAATGATAGGATTGCATGCTATACCTCTTAAGAGTCTCTTTCCGCTTGAACGCAAATAAAGAATACGCATATCTGATTTTTTTTTTTTTTTTTTGGGGGGGGGGAAGTCTATATTTTCTCTCTAATGGTAAAAGATGAGATGCGGAATGTATAATTTTATCCACAAGTACATTATAGTTTTTGCTAATGCACAAGCTTGCTTTCTTGCATTGAGAACAAAGGCTTCACATCTATCTCTTTCATGTAATGGTTCATTTTAATTGTAATTTTTGACTTTGTAATGCCTCATTATATACATTCTGACGCCGTCAGTCGTGTCAAAGATTATTAAAGCGCGATTTACAGTATTAATATAAAATGAACAAAAAAAATTCAAAAAGTTAGGCTATCATTTGTCAAGATTGATGTTTTCCGATATCCTAGCCCTTTCTTCTGACCATTTCTTTATCGTTATCAATATTATCAACAAACTGACGAGGTTTATCCTCATTTTTTCAATCATCCACGTAGTGTAGACTCAGATATATTAAGCTCTCAGACAATCTATGTCTTGTCCCTTTTCGAATTCGTCCGATAATATTAAGTTTTTCTTCGAATGTATAAGTTTTTTTTTTTTTTTTTTTTTGACATTTATACTTTTACGACTTTGTTTTTAATTACAACAAAAATCACTAATACAAGAAAAAAATAATTACTACTCTCAAACTTTGACAATACAATATACAGCCAGAATCTACCTTCGCTATAAAGGGTCCCGGGCGCAAGAAACCATTTGGGGCCCTAAATTTTTTGTAGCGTAAAAAGAATTATGAACACGAACATATATTACTAATGTATGTTTGTTTAATGGGTGATTTTGTTTTTGCTAGTACATTAATTACTTCAGAAAAATTACAATTTTTTCCAATTTCTTTTTTCGATGGTTAATATAGCAAATGCACTAAAGCGTTCTGCTCATATACTTGACATAAAAGTTCAGATTATGTTGGGATACTCGGGAGTTATTCGAATCAAATAATAAAAAACTAACTATTCACATCGTCAAGAATTTGCTTAAAGATTGTCGAAATTTATAGATCTATTATAATAATGTTTAGGATAAAATGAACTTTAAGTCCCGTTAACAACGATAGGAATATTGTCAAGTTTTCATGTGCAAGAGTACATTATTTTAGTTCTTGATCATATTGGTGCCCCTTGAGTCGTTGGGCTCCGGTGCATAGCATCCGCAGATTATGAAGTGAAAATTTTGATAAAATAATGAAAACAGAGTTATTAGAAAAATTAATTCAACGACAGTTTTTAAGTATAAATAAACACACAAAAACTTTTCTCTTGCTGCATACATTGAAGTAACCATGCAGCTTGTAGCACGCAAAATTGTAGCATACACATTTTTTTGCATGTTAAAGTGGCTCGTTCTCCCTTGGCGTGATGTGGAAGTAAAGAGAGAGGTGCCAGCTCGAGTGTCGTCCTTGTCACATGTCAGAGGCTCAAAATTACGAGATCCATCGCCAATAGACCTCGTGTTCCTTCTCAGTGAGATGTTAATAAAACCAAATCAGATTTTTTTAAAAAATTTATATGCATTGTATAAGAAATACGAAACTAATAACATATCTAAAAAAGGCGATGTACTGATACTGCAGGAAAAAAAAGAGGGAAAAGAAAAACTCATTTAAATAAAATGCATTCTGATTGTGTCAGAAATGAAATTTGAATTCTCTTTCGTTTATTAAACACGAGCGGATATCTTTAATACGCTAATAGTTATATGGTTTTCTATAAAGTGACTACAAATAGAGCATATTCAAAGAGCAGGAATCTTGAGTAAACACTGTCAGAAATACATATTAAATCTTCCGTTTGAGGTGAGGCTTATGCCCTCGAGGTTTGCCTTTAAATCTGTCAGATTTATTAACTATATCTAATTGTCTCGCGTTTGCTATTTGTTATTCTCGTGATATCCAGCAAAACGAGTTCGCAATCGGAGCAGAGACGACCGTTGAAAACTCTAGGAGGAATCCCTCACCAGTGTTACAAGGGGGGGGGGGGAACAGAATTTCGGTATCAAAGCAGTGGCCGAAACTGGAGCCACTACAAGATATTACAACAACAAAAAGCAGCAGCCGACTCATCAACCCGTCCGATACGCAAGCGGGGGTGGAAGAGGGAGTAGATTAAAGTACCTCTTCCGTGACCTCAGAGTAGAGTCTGGGGTGGATCCGAAAGGGGTTGCCTATTATAATAATAGATATTTCATTCTCCGCAGGGTGCGGTTACTTGACCTTTGGCGAGAGTGTGTGGTTTGACCGCTTTGGCCTGCCATGGCCAAGGTGAATCTCTGCGTTAGGAAGATACTGGAAGACATCATCGAATAGCTCTACCTTAACCGCAACAACAACAAAAAAAAGCTCAATTTCATACCTGACAATATCTTTGGTCCAGGCTATCCTGAGGACAGTGGATTCCTTTTCTTAAAAAAATTATTGAACAGAAACAAATAGTTAAGTTAAGTTTAAGTTTTTCAAGTTAAGTTTGTTCCAAGTTTTCTCAATGACAAGGAAAGAATCAGTATGAAAATTCCGTATTAATAAAGAAGACTGTTCTGAAATAAACTAATCTGTATTTGGAAAATGTCACTTGAATAGTGTTAAATAGTTGTGCCTCAGTCACATAAAAAAATTATCATCATGAAAACTAAGAATTTTCTTTGAACAAAATCTTCCATATAAAAAAAAAAGAATTATGAGGCATTAGGTGGTCGCGGTATCCTATGGTCCTGGTCGCGAACTCGCGGCCAGTTGTTTCCGTCGAGATGTGGGTTCGAGCTCTGATGCCACTGAAGACCCGCCGTGTATTGGGGCTAATGCACGTTAAATCTGTTGAGTCTCAAAGTCCTCCCATTGGCTTGGTGCGAAAGTTAAGAGATGGAAGGGCCGGCTGAGGTGTCGTTCTCGTCACTTGACCGAGGCTCAAAATTTTGAGGTCCCCCGCCAATACACCGTGACTATCAGGATCCGTTATTAAAGGAAATCGTGACGTCAATGGAATAACGATTGGTATGCATATTCCAAAAAAAAAAAAAAATTAAATTTATTAGAATAGTATGAAGTATTAGAACTATGACGTCACGCTCTGTAAACAAATTGTTAGCTTTTATTTTCTTTTGATTTTTGGAATTTTTCTTTGTCTTTAGTTCTTCGCTGCAACATATATTGTTATTCGTCCTCTTATATTGTAAAAAATTACAATTTTTTTTTTCTTTTTGGCAACAAATGCTGAGTACGGGGGTGATTGTGTCCCGAGAGGTCGGTTTGTAGCTCTAAACTCTTAGGTTGAGCTCGATCCCTTTTGGCATTCTGCCAATAGCTCTCGTGTTATTTCCAAGGGCGACATGAATAAACAATAACATCAATATGTACCATAAGACCATGGATCTATTATATAGGGGAAAATAGCAACTAGACGAAAGAACAGCTTCTTCAAGTCTTCACTATAAAGAAAATGTGTGGCTAAGAAATTATTCTTAAGTATTAAATAATAATTTGGGATAAAAGATTGATTTTTTATTTAAAAAAATTAAATAATCCTCAGTAGATGGTTAATAAATTTTCAGAAATGCGAAACTAAAACTCGAAACTACATTAGTACTCGTAATTCTGCCGTACTCGCAAGAAGAGGAAAAAAAATCTATTAAATTAGATTTGTCTGATTAAACCAGACCTGATAATTAAACAAAGTTTGTCGGCCCGAAGACCACAGGTCACGAGGAAACAAATGAGCCAAAGAGAAAATAACTTCACTTTCAAAGTTCCCAATATTAAGGAAAGACACGGTCAAAAAACTCCTTAAATTTCATTGACTGGGGGGGGGGATTTCAAACACTCGCGGAGATTAATAACAGATGGAGATATTCTGGTTTATAAATCTGTTCATTATACAAATAAGGAGGGAAATTCAAGAATTTAAAACGAAAAAAAAAGAAAATTAATTTCCCTCTATGGTCGCACGCCCTAAAGCTCAAAACCGATAAGGAAATAACTCCTCCATTCAATTTTAGGAGTATAACGAAAAGACTAGAAACAGTAAGACTAATAATTGCTTTTTAAGGAGAATTTATCTAACCGCTTCATTACAAATTCTGAGCGAATACTTCTTTTTAATCTGTTGTAAAATGCAAACAGATTGTTATCGCAGAAGATTATTTGTCGCCAGAATGAATAAAAATTAGAAGAGAAAAAAATTTGAGTACGTTGGAAATAATTAAGTATATTCTCTTTCAGGGTTTTTCATTAGGAAGCATTGCATTTTTATTCTAAAAGCATACATATAGGTAAAGTTCATGACATTATTATTTTACAAAATGATCTGCTAATTTTACTTTCGAGTCTAAAAATTTTTTCTCACGTTTTTATTTTTCAATGCATAATTCAATCATATAAGAATGGTTTTTTTTTTAAAAAAAAAAAAAAAAAAAAAAAAGATTTTTTTTGTAAGCATTCTTGAAGAATATAACTTTTACTGAGCTTTCATGTCTTTTTGAAAAATGCTGGGATTTTAATAATACGTTATACCTCCCTCCCTTTTAAAACAGGATAACATTTTCTGAAAACAATACATTACTTTAGTACAAAAGTTTATACATTTGTTTCAAAAATTTATTTTAAACCCTTGATTTTACAACTAACTTTCAATGTTTCCTGTTGCATTCATTTTAAAATAAAATGTGACAGAAATAAATGCTGAGCGAAAAATTATTTGTGATAAATCTTTTATGATTTTAGCTGATTTTATTAAGATAAGAAACATATTACAATCAAACGAGTCCATAAATTAAAACCTGCTTCAAAAATAATAAAAGCATAGAAAATAGTTAAATTTTACCAAATAAATCAAATTTCGTATCCAGCAGTGCAACTTGATGCAGTAGATGAAATGTATCAAAAAACTTATAAGCAATATTATCTTTACAAAATTTATAACACGAAAACTCATTAGATAGAAAAATTATTATCAACTGTTATATAAAGAATAAAAAAAAATGTCTTTCATTTAATAATGATTGCTGAATTCTACCCCGTATTCTCCCTCAACTAACATTTTGGAGGTTCTTTAAAATAATTTGTTTGATTTGAATATTTCTGCGAGTGAATGAAAAACGTGACATATAAAAATTAGTTTTTTTAAAGTGATATAAGTCCCCTTTTGGAATAAAAATGAACTAATAGTAATTTTAGCGAAATAGATATTCTCATTTTATTTTTAAAATTTCATATTCAATGGAACATTCTTCTTAAATTAATCTAGAGATTTATCATTTGCCCAAATTCTTACATTGATTTAACTATGCAAACGCTTAAATATATCTTAAGAAAAATGGACTATTGGACGATTTTTAAGAAATGGTTCAACTAATGGAGTGTAATGAATTAAATTCCAGAAATACGTATATAAGCAGTGAAATGTTTAATACGGTGGTTGGTAGCGTGATAAAGATATCGAGCGGAAATTATTAAGTGAAACATCGATACTAAATCTGAGTTGAGTAAGAAGCCTTTGGAATAACTCCAAATGAATACATGTAGGGTTAGTGACTCGAATCCTCAACTTCAATTCGTCTGTCTAAGGTCTCGAACCCGACAAGGCTGATACGATTACCAATCTCTATTTTATTTAAATGTTAAATCAGCCGCGTATAAGAATAATTACCACAGATAAGGAACAAGTAAAAGCTAACTATTGATAATTCGCAGATCAAAATATAATTTGGTTTATCATCGTTGTTAAACCCTCTCTTCATTTGATTTTGTGATAGAAAGAAATAATAATTAATATTAGTGACAAAAAACATGATAAAAAATAATATTAGTTTAGTTTAGTTTTTTTATTAACGTCGCACTAGAAGCAACACGAGGGCTATTGGCGACGGACCTCGTAATTTTGAACCACGGTCAAGTGACGAGGACGACACCTGAGCTGGCACCCCCCTCTCCTAAAAAAATAATAATAATAATAATAATATTATAGAAATGTCAAGATTAGTATAGGTAATAGATGGAAATAATAATGGCGTATTGTGCTATTTACATTGTTAAATTCTCGGCAAACATAGTGCCCCACGTAGTTCATACAAAAGAAGGGGGGGAAACTTTCTTTTAAAATTTTATCTAAAAAGAAAAGAAAAGGAATGAAGGCAAATCGTGGAATTTTTCCCTCAGAAAGTTACAGTAACAAATCCAATTTCCCTCCTGTTATGTTGAAAAAGTTGCTGCTTCAGAACTGAAATTGTATTACTTTTCTGCAGAATAAATACAAATGAAACTGAAATAAAGTATTAAAATCAACAGAAACGTTGAATACTGTCTAGGTCATTAAACCGAAAAGTAAGAATTTCAAAAGGAGAATTCGAGTTCGTAATTTACGTGGCAAAAAGAAATTACTCTGCCGTTTAAGTTACATACCATTGGCTCACGCGGATTTGCTTAACATCTATAATTATGGTATTTTCGCGAACAAGAAAGCAATTTGGGTTTATTATCTCAACTTTCTCCAGACAGAAGCATTTCGGTTCCGGAAGAATTTGAGAAGTTATTTCCATAAAAATAATAATAAATTTTATTTCATTGAACTTGAACAACGTTCAGAGAAAAACTTGTTTCACATCTTTTACCCTTAATCAATTAAATTATCAGTTTCCTAAACTAAGACTATCACACTTATTTTTAGATATTTCAATCATTGTAAAATTTGGAAAACTTATTCCAAGTATTTCGTTATTAAAGGCGTTTTATTATACTTGAATTGATAATTGTCAAGCTCTTTTTTTTTTTATCTTATCACAAGCTAAAGCATTGCAATAGTTTAACTAAAATATAGGATAAAAATATGTTTCATTTTCAAATTCAAAGATGTTTTTAAAAGTATGAGGCAAGTACTTTTATAATTTCTTACACACACACACATATATATATATATATAGATGAGATGGAGTTGAGTTCTACAATGACGGTTTCGAAAGGTCAAGGAATGCTGAGAGAAAGAAATGTATATCTTTGTATGGAGATTATGTATCAAAGTCTTATATAAAAATAATAAATAAAAAATTAAGATTCTATCCCAATTATTTTCAGTAATAATTGAAACTTAAGGCCCCGAGATAATAATTAAAACTTTACAATAGTGCACGTTACTTCAATCTTCGATTTCATGAAACTAAAAAAAATCAACATTAATTGCCGTAATTTACAAAATTATGATAAGAACCAATTAATTTGCTGAATGCATTTTATCCACAGATTTCATCCGGGTATTTCTCAGTCATAATTAAAACTGTATGATACCCTTAAAACTGTATAATACCCTTGCGTATATATATATATATGTGTGTGTGTGTGTGTGCGTGCGTGCTCATTTTTTTAAAAAAAATAAAAATTTCTTTTCCACTAAAAACAGTTTTGCATAAGTCCCACAGAATAATTATTTTAAAAACAGAACATCTGTTTCGTGTTATATTTCCATTTAGTACAAAATACATAAAATAAAACATAGTACATAAAATAAAAGTGCCAAAAAAAATCTATGTCCATTGTAAAAGCCGTATGTTTATATAATTTCGACCAAACAATTTTTAAAGGGAACGATTCTAAGACAAAAAGAAAAAAAATTCGTATTAAGAAACTCCCACGCAATTTACATCAAATATTCTGCAGATTCAACAAAACGGATGGGTAACACAGATATAAATTTAACTGAAACTTATTCAGTGAGGAAAAACTCTTAATTTCCAAATGCTCCGCGCATTAGAGTTCGCTCTACTTTTGTAAAATTACGTTCGCTTGTTACTTGATAATCCATGTGAAAGTTTAAAAATGTGTGTGTGACTAAAAACAGACAAAAAAAAATTCTTTCGGATGAGTGAGTCTAGAACTCTTCGATTTTTTTTCTTATTTACTATGTTTCAAAAGACTTTCCATCAATCTCTCCAACAAGACTCCCAGTCAATTCTGTCAAATGACATCCAGTTTCAAAGACGACGCATGATCGCCAAGGAAATTACCTTTTTTTTTTTTTTAAAGAACAAGAAGAATTCTCAGCACTGGAAGCTTTCAGACGTCATCGCCGAAAGCAAAGTACTAAAAATGAGCATTAAACAAAAAAAAAAGAACGGATTCTCCTGAAGGTCTCGGGAACGTTTTCCTTGAACGAATCCTTAGGGCAGGCACCTTTCTCGAACGTAAACAGACAATTGAATTTCGGTCATTGTGTCAGCCATGAGAAAAATCCCAGGGAGGAAAAAGATATTAAAACATTTCATGCGCCTCCGGGAAATTCATTGGCGAATGTCAGAAGTTGAGGACAAAAAAAAAATGCAGCCCGAAAAGATTATTTTTAAATCCCATGAAAATGCGTCAGCAGATTCGATTCAGAAATAAAAATGAGTTCCTCTTCAAGTATGCGCAAAGATGAAGAGATGCCGCACTCTTCATTTAGTGAAACAGCAAAACAGTTTTTCTGCCTTTCTCAGTCGCATACTTTATTCTGTTGAACAGCTGTTGCAGCTTCCAGGGCACTCGGAGAAAACCTTCATTACTACTGTTGTTATTATCAAACGTTTATATTCCATACGTTTATATGAATGCAGAGGAAAGAAATTCAGTCCACATAAAATGTAAACAAATGTATCTGATTTCTAGAACATAGTCAACTTCCAGAATTTCTTCCACGAATATATTCCGAGCTACGGCAGATATTTTGAACACGGAGAGAAATGACATTGAATTAGTAAAAAAATAACAGAGCTATATTACGAAAGACTTCATAAATACATGTTTTTTTCTAGTTTGCCAATTTTTTATTTTTTTTTTTTTTTTTTTTTTTTGTAATTCTATGCATTTCCCTGTTTTTACAATCCTTGGTGGCGAATGAGAAAAGTATTTTTCTTAGTATCTAAAATAATAAGTAAATGCGATCGTATTTATCAAACTTTCAACAAGAACTGGGCTTCAAAATTTAACTAATTTCTTGAGATTTCAGGATTATTTTCAGCAGACTATATGTTATATCAACATAGATCCTATATGGGTATCATAATTTTTTTTTATTATTTTTCCTCAGAAAATGATATTGAATAATATTAAAAACCACACACACACATATATATATATATATGGTTCTTATACCAAAAGAATACCAACTCAAAGTAGTTTAACGAAAAAGAGACTAAGACGAATTCAATTTATTTATTATTTATTTAGGATTTTTATTTATTTTTTTATGTATCTACATTTAGGATGTAATGATGTAATTTAAAACTAGCTGCAAAAAATTTTTATTCTGAAGTAAACGCAATTAAAAATATCATTTACGGGTTTTTTTCCTAAAAAATCACTGTTTTACTGTTGTTATAAGTATAATTAAAGTTCAATTTTTGTACTCAATTTTTTTAAAAATATTTTTCAATTATTTTCTATTTCCGTACCTGAATAATTTTTGTAACTAGCTTCACGTCCGAATATTGGTATTAAAATATAACAATAATTCGCTTCATATGTTACATCAATGGTGAGCTAATTTCTTTGGGAGTGGACTAAAAAAAAAAGAGAAATAAATTTACCAGAACAATGTAATTTATTTAAAATATTTAAAGGAGTATGAGAATGTTAGAAAATGTTAGAGTGTTGGAAAACACTCGTTTACATATATAAGAAGAAGAAAACAATGCATTTGTTTTCTATGCATTAGGTATGAAGTTTAAGAAACTCGCTTTCTCTCCATAACGATTTGTAAAACTCTCATTTTCAGAAAACAACCACTTCAGATGATTATTAAATTGTAACTGAATTAATTCGAGCTGTAAATCTGGTTTTACTACTTTATAGTTCACGTTGAAAGGCATGAATATTGGAAATATCTAATTCTGTTTGAAAGACATTGAAATCTTGAAACCGGCTTTTAAATTCAAAATGCAGTTTTCTCTGACCATCTTCATAGCTTTTAACCTAGTATTTTATTTGCTGAGGGTATAGTAATATCGTTAATGTATTATTTGAGTATAATATTTATTTTAATTTGTGGCGGCCGGATAGAACTTCCTAGCGAGCCACAGTTAGCCCATTCTTGTGTTACATGTTTGCTGTAAAAGCAAAATAAAGTAGTAAAAGTGACAGTGAAAAATTAGAACGACGAATATAGTCATCGGAGTTTAGAGAATGGCGAAATAAAATCCTATAAGAGTAGCAAAAATGTATGAATAATGGATTAGTCACACTCAAAGAACTGCGCATTGAATGAGAAAAAGCAAAATGTAGAGAAATTCGTAAATGGCAATATAATGAGATTCAGCATTAGGGACAATCATGCTGTTTTTATAAAGAAAATGAAAAGAAAGTAGGAAGTAAGCGTTTGCATAACCCTGCTCCATTTAGATAAATGCTTTCTCTTCCTATTAAACAAACCGCGCAATGTCCGCTGCGAAACACCTCTCTTTGACTTAGAAAAAGAGAAGGCGTGTACAATAACATTTGAGAGTACAATATTGCTGGGAATTGACGAAACAAATTTTGCATTTGGGGAAAAATGCGCCTAAAAGATTCTTTTTTATCCTTTCTCTGTCTTCAATCCAAGGACTTATGAAAAGAACATTTAAATGCATGCGAAATGAGCCTTTTTATTTCAACACCCTTTTTTCACACTTCATCCGCTTTATTTTGTAATAGAATAGAAAAAAAATTACAAATAAAATTAAACGTACAGTCGACCCTCACACCTCTTCTTTTGGCTAGTATCGCCCAAAATATGGCACGAAAAGGAAGGATTAATATTACACATTCATTCACATGCTTTTGGATTCATAGAACAGGACAAGGTTATTTAAATGTTCAAAAATTAGGCATGATTCTAAAAAAAAAACCCAGTCTCTTAAAAAATAAAGAAAATTAACCAATAAATAATTATGTTAATTTTTAATACACGCAAAAAATACGCTATGTTTCCATTTCTTCTTTTCAGTCGAAAAATTCTTTTTATCCAAGCAATTTGGTTTTATCAATATTGTATTAAGTGACACAATTAAATGTTATATTTTCTATATTCACTTCAAAAAGTGAACACAAAAATTATTATTGATAGCAGCAAATGTCTTTTATATATACTGATAAAAAAAACTGTACAATATTTTTAATTACTAATTAAATTCCATGCATATGGATAAGTTTACTGAAAAATTATATAGCATTTAAAATTTAAATGCAGTATTTTTAATTTCATGAAATAATGGTTAATTTAAGTTGCAATCTATTCCGTAAGGCTCCCTTCCCCAAGCTATTTTGAATTCTTGAACGTTTATTTTAATGATTCGGTAGTGGGTTTCCCAGTTTTTTTTCCAATATTTTAAAATATTTTCTAAAATAGGGGAGGGGGATTTGATTCCTCAAAAAGATTTCATTGTTTTTTGTTCCTTCTAATGCACTTTATTGCATTCAAATAAATACAAAAGCTTATGTTAGAAAAGGAAAGCAGAAATTCCAAAGGATTAGCAGTACGTTAACGAATTCAAAGTGGTTGACAGACAGGATTCTAATAAGTTCATTACAGGCATTAATGAGAGGAAATAGATATGATTCTTCTTTAGCATTTTGCAGCAAACAACGTTGAATATAGACAGTATTCTATATTAAGAGGCAAAAACAACACATCTAAGTTTGAATGAAATAATATATTCATTCAGCATTTAAAATGAAAGTAGTTAAAAATTAAATAGGAAAACAAACGTTATTCGATCATCTATAAACCCATATAAAGCGCCCCGTATGTAATGAAAGCAGAATTTTATCATTTCGTTACGATTTCATTCCTCCACTGAATAAAAACAAATTAATATAATACGAAATTTAGAATAATAGATCAATTTTCCTCTGCTTACAGCCAGTCTCAATAAAATCCCAATTATTATTCTACGGTTTCTTGACAACCGGAAAAACCTGCTGATTTATAGTCACGAAAAACATTATTTCGAGGGGGAAAAAAAAATGTTGACATTTTGGATAAAGTATTTATCGAATATCGGAAAATCAACAGTTCACGTCTACACTCTTTCCATTACAGAGCGCAATTACTTTTTCCCAACTGCAGGCCTCACAGAAATGTAAATGAGATACGCGTGACAGCACGACGTCGATCGGTGTACACTGCATTCGAAATTAATACTGATGATTAAAAATAAGAAGAAAAACCCTTCGCATGAAAGTACCCCCTCGCTACCCCTTCACGAAGCACTGACCAATGGTGAAGCGATGTCGTGAAGACAGGGGAAACACGGTCAAGTTTACCCACCTGTATCTACATTGCTTTCTCAAGTGTACGGGGTGAAAGGCATGCCTTGTTTCCCAACGAAAGCGAGCGCGAGTGTGCTGGTGACATCACTCGAATGGCTTTGATCGATTCCATTTCTATATTTAGGCTTGATGTACCGAAGGTAATTGTCCAGCGATTGAAATATCCCAAAATATTTCAAACATCTACATTCTACAACAGCGTTTCGCATCTGGAGGTATTCGTACCCCTAAGGGGTACGCGAGAGGTCGTTAGGGGGTACACAAAAGGAAAACGGATATGATGGCCCTGCAACTAAAAAAAATACAAAATAATTTTAAAATATTAAAAAGAATTTATTAAAAAATTTAAAAGAAAATTAGAAGAAAATTTTTAAAAAAATGTACAAGGAAATAATTCAAGATAAAAACCAACGTTTTTATATGGTGGCAAAGTTTATTTAAAAAAATTAATGAAATGTTAGTTAAAACTTATCGCAAATGTCTAAATATTGTTCAGCCAAAAAAAAAAAAAAATCGCTAAGTTTGGCAATTTTTGAAATCGCACCAAGTGGTTGGGCTAAACAGCATTATTTAAGAAAATATTGAAATATTAGTTAAAACGTGTCGCAATGTCTAAATATTGCATTGTTAGGCGAGTAAGAGTGATTCCCAAAGTTTCAGAGCTCTAGCTTGATGGGAAGTTGGTTAAATTAACGATCGAAAATTTGATGACACACTGATACATACATAGACAGACACACCGAGTGAAATACATAAAAACGTTTTAAAAATAAACCATTTCATACTAAGTTTTGGAGAAGTTTTTAGAATTTGTAATGGAAGAAAAGGATTGGAAGGAAGGGGAAAGGGTACTTGGAGAATTCTTGGTTGCAAGTACGTGTAAAGGAACCGAACCAGTTGGATATACGAGGACTGAAAAAAATTAGGAAATGCTGGTCTTTAATTTTAATAAAATTAAATTTTTCTATATGTTAGCGATGCATTAGTATTTGGATTTTTTTCTTTGTCCCTCAAGAAATGCATACAGTTCTTAATAACTGATTACGTGTCATTTCTGTTAAAATTTCCCAGAAAGAAAATGAATAATTAATTATAAATATTAAAACAATGTGAATAAATCAATTGCATTTTTAACTTACCGATTTACCGGTGAACTGCGAGTTTGAGTTTAAACTTGCTTACGGTAATTCTACTTTGTTTTTATCTGTAATTGGGTAAATTATGTACATAACTATACCTATTTCCTGTGTTGAAACAGAAATAATAAATATTGCTATGATTCGGAGAATTCAGAACACACAATTCCTTCGACATCTACATTTATATTAATGTTATTCGCAGAAGACAAACTTTAGATAAAATAAAAATACGTAAGTACAATAATTAATAAACCAACAAGTATAGAATTTGAAATAGTTTTTTTCTAAAGAAATATTTGGTACAAAAATTGGATCACAATTGGGAGACCAATGTGCTGATTTTTCCTGCGCGTGCTTATTTTTTTTAACACATGTTGTCAAATAGATCCCGTATTTATTATATTTTACAATTTATTTCTTTGTGAAAAATTATTCATGTCTAAGAATCACTTATTATTTGCTATAAAAATGTTGAATTTTATTTACATCATTTATGTTTAGAATGCAGTTTAATCCTCATACATTTGTCACAGTATACAAGAATCAAATAAAATGTCTTATTACGAATTCATATTTTTTTAAGAATTTTTTTAATTAGTTTTTATTTTTATTTTAAGGATCTAAGAATTTCCGGTAATTTACCGGAACTCCGGCTTTGTTTTAAAAATTTAACAAATAACTGTAGTAGAAAAAGTCGGTAAATTTACAATCACTAGTATACACGTATAAGTATGATAATAAAACTATAATTTTTTGATCATGTAGATTTTGCTAAAATACATGCCCTACATTCATTTTAAAAAATGTAATACTTTTTAATGAATGTGGAATGCATAGTAAGGAATCAAGTTGTAAAGCAACAGATAAAAAGTCAAAAACGATAGAATACAGAATACGACAAAGAGAGGGGGAACTTACATTCTGTAGAGAAGAATAAATTGCGAACAGAGACGTCCTTGATAAAAGATTATAATTGCCACCCGCCTCCCCCCATACCTTACTCTCTCATTAGCATTTATTAAACTGGTGAACAGCATTAAAGTCGTGCCTTTTTCAAAACAAAAAGCAAAACCGTTTTATTACAAATGATAGAATATCATAAACTTAATATAAACAAGACTACTTAACGAGCTTATATTTAAAACATTATGCCTCGGTTTCTTTCTTTTTAGTATAATAACTTTTACTCTTAGAATTGCATCTAATAGCTGTACATATTTATGGTCTATAATACGTTTAAAATGTTTTATTTGATTCACAACAGCAAATATATTTATAGAAATAAACAATTAAAATAAATTTTATTCCTAATAAAATTTCAATGTATTAAAAAATTCAGTCAAATCACAATTTTCAATTAAGATATTTTGAGCAAATATTTAATTATTACCTTTATAAAATATTTTAACTCTAAAAGACGTTAATAAACATACAGTAGTAATATTAATTTAAAGTTTTGCTATAATACAAGCATTTCTGGTCACTAAAATCAAGCGAAGACGTAGTACACTTACATCAAATTCATTGAAGAATCCATTCATTGAATTCATTGTGCACATAACATTAAATTCAGACTTTCGTAAGTTATAAAAAAGAATAAGCTTTATTTTAAAGCTACTGAAATCTATAAATGTTGCCAAATGTGGTTATCATAACAAAAGAAAAAAAAAATCGGAGTATTTTTTACAATATCTTTTATCCATGCGTTGAAAAAAATATTAGCAAAAAAAAAATAAATAAATAAAACTGCAAAAATGTTGTTTATGATAAAGGCAAAGCATTACAATAAAAATATATTAATTCGAATGTCATTGATTTTGAAGAAAACTTACAAAACATTTTTAAAACAGGAAATATATTTCGAAGTTAACACAATAAAAATACAAACTATAACTTTTCAGATTGGCAACATTAAATAAAAATGGAAAGAAAAAAAAAATCCCAGACTTGTGAAATGTATTCGAAATTTCTGATTTAAATATTTAAAATCATATGTATTGTATAAGGAATTTTTTTTTTCCGAATTTAGAAATACAAATGTTATTCCAAATGCCATCTTTAAGTATATTTCTTAAGAATTTAATTCACGAGTAGCAGTACTATTTTTACTGATATAAAGAATAAAAGATGTTGAAAATATTCTTATGATTATTCTAAATATTCAGAATAGTACTGAACGCGGAAATAAAATTATATCGTTAAAGGACTAGATACAAACAATTTTCTAAAAAAATTAGCAAATTAAAATTCACATCATGTATTGCAGCTCTTTTTATTCGATTAAGAGGATATGTTTTGAAATAATCTCACAGAACCATTAAGCCTAATCTTAACGATCAATTACACGAACTCGGCAATTAATGAAATTTACTTTCACTTCGACTTGCAGAATATAGGTCAGTGGCATCGTGAGTGTAGCTGTCGATTCTTACCATCATTTTCTTTCGTCAGACCGTTACTTTCACCTGTATATTAATCAAAATTCAAAACCGACCCTGAAACCAAGCGTGAATTTGAAAAATGACGAGACTTCATCACTACTGAGCCCGAAACACACAATTTTAACAATTTCGGACAAGATTTACTGATTCAATGATGAGAGAAAAAAGTACAGACTGTTTGTTCACAGGTCAATGATTTGCTGTAGATATAAATAAGCAGATAAATTATAGTTTTCTTTTTTTTCCGGGGAGGAAGAATTTTTGAAATCCATTTTTTGCTGGCGTGCTTTTATCCATAGAACTCGGAGGAAAAAAAAGTTTTCCCGCATAATTTTTCTCTGTGATATAATGATTGATATGGAAATAGTTCATCCAGAACTAAATCTGTTTGTGTCGATACAAGAGACAGAAGAATACACAGATTGAGAGCAAACAATGAAAATGACAGTGAAAATAATGGTGTTAGGGGTGGAGTTGCAGTTGTACGAAACACTCGAGTGGTTTCAGTCTGCTTTTAGACAAAAGTGAGTTATATCTTTTGAGTTGCTGCGTGAATCTCTAATAACAGAACTTTTATTTAACATGCGTTAGAGTTATATTTATTTCTGTTATCTAAGCTGCGTGACTAATTTTGATTTCACCAAAAAATAACTGAAACATGCTTTTGTAATAAGTTCTAAGCTTTTTGAAATTTGAAAAAAAATGGCAAAAACATTTTTAAGAATTTATAACAAAATTTTGTTGAATGATGAGAAGAGGCACCAATGGTAAATGTATAAATTATGATGTATTATATAATCGATGGAGAATTATTCTTTAAATATATTTATTTTTATTAGGATTTATTATTGCATTAAATATATAATGGCATTATAATTTTAATAAATATTTAACACCATTTTTTCGTTCAAGAATGTGTTATTACATCAAAATCATTTCCTTTTCGACTTAAGAGAAAATTGTTTAGTTTTATTTATTTATTTAAGGGTTTAATTGGAAATGGTCCAACAAAGATTATTATTCTTTTTAAAATATTCTTTTGATTTAACAAATATAAAATATCTTCCGCGAGAAAGTAATGGACACTTGTTAATTAGTTGCTGCTTTGTCCAAAAGTAGCCTGAAAATTTCGCAGTGATTCTACTTGAGCATGTTCCAGAGGTGGTTTCAATAGGACGTGTATTTTCTGCAGACTGGAAGAATTTGTTCTATATCATTTATATGGGTACAAGTACAACACTCTGAATTTTCCTGTAAATTAAATTTGAGTAAAAGTCACGGAGTTATGACCATGTATCTGATGATCCAATAGCTTAATATTTTCTCTCCTCTGTTTTAGTCCCATTGGATATTACATTTAAGTTTTTTTATTTCGAAATATTTGCTTGAATAAAAACTGTAATTGGTTCTTTTCATTCTGTTTCTGAAAATATTGCTAATGGTGTCTTCTGGGGCAATCTAATCGAGCGTTCGATTCCGTTACCGATTCTGCGAGTTTGTCCGTCTGATCACTTAGCTTTTTTTTTTTGAAGAAGAAGAAGAAGAATTTCCTATTTCCTTATTTCCTTTTTTTTATATATATATATTTAGACTCAGGATAATATAATATCGATAACACAATATTCAAAACAGTTTCAAGAACAGAAGGTAAAGATTCAACTAGTTTCTGTTAGGTAAGTAAGCCAAAGGTGTGACAATAAGATTGTATTAACTAATTGTTGAACAATTAGTTAATCATTTAATGAATGATGGAACATTCAGTCTATTAACTAATTGTTCAATCATTCATTAAATGAGTTCACACAGACGAGAAGCAGTCAATAATTCAATAGTCAAACAGTGAAGGAAATTAAATTGGTTTTATTCGAATCTTTGAAAGTTCGAAATTCAATATCTATATTATTATGTAGTTGGAACAAGTCCCTTACATACGCGTCTGAACCTAAAGATTAATATACTAAAATACAACCTGAACTTACCTTAAGACTATATGGGTTCGAACCAGTGCTAAATGTGTGATCTAGATCCTACTAGGTATCTATTCACCTGTGATTGCTTCACACTTATCACTGAGTCAACACTTCAAATATCTCTCTCTTCCAGTAACTCTCTTATTAAATTCTCCTTAGTTTATAAATGTTATCATATCAATTTTATTCTCCACACTTCAATATTTCCAATCAAATTTACATAAGGCACATTTCATTCACCAGAAGAAATCCTCAAATCCAATAATAATATTCCAAGGGTTAGTGAAGAGAAATACGACTGAAAGTATATAACAAATTCATTGCGTCAACTGCCAATAAAATCGATGTTTATCATTTAGTCTTTTGAAATGGATAGTTGTCAACGTAATCATTAAGTCTGAGGGGATCCGCCCATAGAAATTTTTAAATATTTAAGACATGTTTCTCAACAATGCTATGTTCAACATGGACCATTTATTTTGCCACCAGTTTCATTCAGCTTTCTGACGAAGTTTCATGGTGACATACGAAGGGAAAAAAACAGAAGAAATTTAGTTTCTGTGAGTGACATTACGGAAAGTTCATATAGTGCACCTCATTTTTTTCTGTGAGATTTCTAAGAATTAAATATATATA
The DNA here is from genome assembly GCA_019974015.1 of Nephila pilipes. Classification (NCBI taxonomy): domain Eukaryota; kingdom Metazoa; phylum Arthropoda; class Arachnida; order Araneae; family Nephilidae; genus Nephila; species Nephila pilipes. The sequence continues at coordinate 185,785 of BMAW01028032.1, forward strand.
TTCGTTTGATTCTTTCTTCCTCTAACCAGTTAATTTTTAACTGTATTAGTTAGTCGATATTTAACTCAAATGACGAAGTATAACAACAATTCCAAATAAAAAAAGAACAGAGAGATAAGGTTTATCATATTCAGATCAATCATGACCATTAAGTTTATAATTGAAAAAACTAGATTTATTAATGTATTTCATAAGGCTTAGAAAAATCATAACGAAAGCTTATTTCACTACATAATAGCTTTCCTGCTAAGTATAACGAAAAAAATTTGTTTAGCATAAGGTCACCTCAACGACAATGGTTTAAAAAGTATCCGTTTATGGCGAAGATACGAGTTGCTCAGCCAAGGTAGTGTTACCATTGTAGCCTGCCATCTATTAACCAGCTCCAAAACAAATTCGACACTGGTTCACAGATTAGTTCTGTCGAGTTGTCATCGTCATTTTCCGTCGAGTTGTCGTCTATGAGATGTGGATACATTAGAAACCAAGCAGCAATCGAAACAATTGTTTGCTTTAGGGGAATATGTTCCAAAAAAGACGGAGACAGTGCCATTGGCCGTAAAAGTTATGGTGACGATTCTCTGAGAAGAGAAGGAATTCATTCTACAATCTAAGAAAAAGGGAAAACGATCGATGAAGAATACGAAAACGAATTACCCCAATTCTCATACTCATTTCTAACAAGGTACACTTTCGAACCGCCATCGTATATTTATCTTCATAGGAAATGTCAATAATGTTTTTTGAAAATGACGCTGAAGTAAGCTTCCTTTTCACTTCATTTTCACAGACGTAACCTCGGGGGGGGGGGGAGGGATTTTCTTTTCTTTTCTCAATTTTACTCTAACTTTGACTCCAAATGTAGCCCCTGTACAGAAACAGACAGGTAACATCTTACAGGGGGCGCCGCTGCGTCGTGTCTCCTCACCCTCCCAAATGACAAGAATTACAAATCTCTCCCGGGTCCGACACGTCCTTAACCTACAAAAGCGCGACCTTTAGCAGCACCTTTGATCTAAAAAACGGGCACCGTTTAGCGGAGGAAGGAAAGAAAAAAAGTGAAAAGACAAAGGGAAAAGAGCAGACGGGTCGTAGAATTTACTTCATTTAACAACAAAAGAATTTACGGAAGTTCCACATACTGCAAGAAAAGTTATTGGCTGCATTAATAAATATGTCTTCGCGCTAAAATAGGACAGTTCTAGTAATGGTCCTTTATTTTTTTTTTTTACTTCCTCCATTCCTCGTAACGTGTCTCTGGTGGGCGCCTTTTTGGTGAATCCGGGTTCTAATGCCACGGGGAGAGGTTAAACCTCGATTTAACAAACTAATCGGGATGTAGAGACAATGCGTAATCCGTACTTCGAGGGGCCCCACGAGCTAGAGGCCCTCACAACGATTGGTGTCAGGTAACGAAATGGTGGGGTGGGAAAATAAGAAGTTCAGAGGATAAATGACGAGGAAAGTATTATAGATAAATACCCGCAGCGATATTACAGTTCTGTTCAAAAAAAAAAAAAAAAAAAACCTAGGGAATGAAACACGAGATATATTTAAAAAAAAACTATTCGGTAGTTCAAATCTTTTGTAAATTAGACGATCGCATTATACTATTTATAGCCTAATGAGGTCACTATAATAAATTTATTGCAGTTAAGACACTTTGAGGAACTTTCACATCGCCACACTTCAAAATGTGCGTCGATTTTTAAATTTGTTTTGCTGCCAAATATCAAAATTCTCGAATTTGAATCAGCGTGACAGAGAAGAAACAACAACAAATGGCATAAGTTTTTTTCACACAAGAGAAGTTTTAATCATTCATAAAGTCATGATCTGGGGATGTGCACTGAGTAGACATCGCATGGCAACATCGAGAATAGAAATTAATGATTTGTCTGAAGCTGATAATCAGGTAATGCATAAATAAAAGATAAAAATAAAAAGTAATCACGAATAGAGGGATGGAAACGAAAAATATTTTTTCTACAAAATTTCTTTTTTTTCAAAACCCGCTCTTGAAAGATCAGAAGATCTCAAATAGCTCACTTCTGCATCATATACAGAAAAGAATATCTTTTATATAAGTCTTAAATACTGTCCTCGATTAATTAAAAAAAACAGGGTCAAACTGAAGACATATTTTCAAATAGAAGAATGTTCTAATGTTAATATGAGTATATAACTCGTTAATGTAACTATTTGTATATAACTCGTTAATGTAACTATTTGTATATAACTCGTATAAATGTTTATAATGTAGCGTTCTTAGAAATTTGAATTTTTTTTAAAAAAAAGCACCAATTTTCGCATTTATGCAAAATGGTTATTTAACTTTCTATGTTAAATATAGGAAACTAAAATGATTCAAGTAAAATTGAGTAGTTTATATGCTTCTCTGTTTAGAATAAAATAGCCAGAATACGGTTGTGTGCTGTAATTAATATATTTTTTAAAAAAAATTTAATTTATGACTCTATTACACATTCGAAGCTATTTTGCTTTAAGTCACCATATTTATTGTTCAGTTGCCAACACTGTGACATTACACCATTCTTTTGCAGGAGACACGACTAAATTTCTCCGTCATTTCTCTTCGGACTTTAAAATATCACAATAAAAAGTCTAAATAGGAGAGAATAGGTTTGTTGCTGTAGATCCCAAAAAAATCAACCGATAAATCAAAAGTCCAAATAATTTTGCTAGAAACATAAAATGACTTTTCGTAATCTTTAGAGATTTGTAAGCTTCCTCAAAATATAATCCAAAGCTTCAGCAAGAATATTTTTAAGTACAATGAGTATTGCAGCAATGAACATATGTATGTATGTGTGTATATATATATATATATATATATATATATATATATATATATATATATATATATATATATACATATATACATATACATATATTATATATACATATATATATATATGTATATATATACATATACATATACATATATATATATATATATATATATATATGAAACAAACAATATGGAAGTTACTACATATTAAATACATTAACATTTCAGGATCTCACCAAAGTGTTAAGACAATGAAACATAATTTTGAATGTCAATCTCGTCATGAATGGAGTGGGTGACAAGTGACGATGACGACACTTGGTCAAGGCTCAAAATTAGGAGATCCATCGCCAATAGACCTTGTATTGCTTTTCAGTGCGACATCAACTAACATTTAATCAACGAACAATCAAGTCAACCTCGTCATTTGGTTCCAACTCAGAGCGGAGACGCCCACTGCCCCTTTGTGAAGCCCTAATGTAGCATCAATTCAAACGAAATAAGATCAAATCAAATTTTGGATTGACTGATTATTAATATCACACTTAGAAGCAATATGAAGCCTATGGGCGACGAATCTTGTTAAGTAGAATCTCGATCGAGGGACAAGCTTGGCGCCTCGACAGATTTGAATGTACTTCAGCTCCACAACACGAGGGATCTTCAGTAACATCGAACCCACGATTCGAAGGAAATGCCGGCCGTAAGTCCTCGACCATAACCAATAAGCTATCGCGGTCATATCAAATTTTGAAAGAGAATTATAAAATTAAAAATATTGACCAAATATGAGGAACATTTCCGTACTAGGGGCTAGATTTTAAGCACTTTGTAAACCAATCTTATTAATTCATTTAAAATTAAATAATGTTGCACTAAAACTTTAATTGAATTAATGCATCATTTTTTAAAAGCGTATATAAAATATAACACTAATTTTAAAATTGTTTCCTTCTTGCCAGATGTAGAAGCTATGGTATCAAGCTAAAAGTGAAGCTGGCTTTCATTTTCTTTCTAACGACATTAAAATTATTATATTCTTTAGTTATAAGCACATGCAAACAGATATTTTGAATGCAAACAATGAGGCATATACTTAAGATTTATTGCCTCTTGAAATAGGGTAACTTTTTTGGTGAGAAATAAAAAGTGTTGTAACGGGTCTATCCGCGACCTTGTCACTAATAGTCCTCTTGGGGAGTTTTCACTCCTCAACAGTTATTTGTATTGGTGAGCTTCCTCCGAAGAAGAGAACGTGATCGTGCTAATTAAGACTAGTATATATATTGTATAAGCTTTCAGAAGAGAAAAGAGCGGAGAGAGAGATATATAGGATAGATTTCTATTTGAATTGTTCTGTAGATTTGTAGCTGAGCTGTCAATAAAGTAAATTTTTTTTGAGATGTCAACCCTTCATTCCCATCCTTCCCAACAGTCCGACCAAATATTCTCATAGTGTGAATAAAAATATATCAATAAAAATTAAATAATTTTCTTCTGAAAAATCGAAATTCATTCAAAATGCCGCCCTTTGTGAACCGAAATGCCATGTGCTGATCATATGACCAATGTCTTACGCCTGATAAAAAATTTTCTAGAATTATAAAAATATTATACACATAAAATAAGCCATCCCATATTATTTACAAAATATACAGCGTCAACCTGGATCCCGTGTGCATTTTTATCATTCGTTTTAAATCAAAGCTTTGCTTTAAATCAAATCTGACTTTTGCGAGAGTTAACAACACATAACAAGGGGGAAGGGGAGTCGCCAAGCTCATTAAATCGAACCTAGTGACTCTTGACCGAACAGAGAGAACAATCATCACTTATTTCCAATCAATGCTCTGGCAGTGAAGCACGCTGTTCCCATCCTATAGTTTGCCTTTTTTTTTTATACCCGACATCAACGCTGCGTGATCGCGCGAGCACACACGGGGAAAGCCTTCTCGATGTCTATCGTGGAAGTAATGTTTTTACTGCCGGCCTTCAATAACAAACAGTGCAGCTAATGAGATCTGATACGGTTTTGGGTTGGTGATTTTTCTGGGAAAAGTCATAAAAACGTTCTCTCTCCTTTTTTATGGTGCTCGAGCTAAAAGTATTCGAAATTCCCAACGCAAGAAATGCGCAGCGGCGACCTATATGAGCGTGCAGATGTTTAAGTGGTAGTTTCTGTTTCTTGTTTTGTATTCTGTTTCCAATTATATACATGTACAGGTGGATAAATATAATGTATTTTAAGTGAAGTCTAACTTGGATAATGTTATTTAATTTGTAGTAGTAACATTGATTGAGCATTACATAAACAATAATTTAATGACAATCTGCATGTTACACAAATGTATTAAAATACAAATATTAGAATGATATTAACTTGTAGACTCTTGCTCATTCTAGGAAATAAGGAACTGAAGTAATTCGAATGGAGAATAGCGACTAAAGACGAGAGGTACATAGGTTCGACATTCGATTCTACAAAAGATCGATGTCATTTAATGGGGGTTACTGAATGTGTTTCGGATTTTATTGGGTCTCACGAGGGTTGTTAAAAAAAATATCCGTGTTAGGAATGGGAAAGGGACAACTCACTGCAATATTGTCCAGTGATCGGTTTTTTTTCCAGTGAAGTCTAAGAGAATGACGCCATTTCCCTCTCGAAAAATCGTCACCATAACGTTTTCATCCGATGAGACCGTCTTCGCCTTCTTTGGAGTAGATTCACCGGGTGTAGCAGATTATTTTGAATGTCACTTGATTTCAGATATATAACGATGAATCTAGGTTTCATACACGATGGCTACTCGAAGCAAATCTGTTATTAGAGGTTGCAATCAAACTTTTATTGTTGCCATTTTACTAAAAAAACTAAATCAACAAATTAATCAGTGTCAAATGTGTTTTGGTGCCGTTTAACAGATGGCAGAGCACAATGGTAAGAGCAATTTGCTTTAGCAACACCATTTGTCTCCAAAAACAGATCCTTTCTGAGACCCTCTCGTAAATGTCTCACCTGATGAGGTGTGAAAGGTTGAAGATTAAATATGTTAAACTATCTCATCCAAAGATTTACAATAAGCCTTGTAATTTTTGAATCAAATGTAAAGAGGACGACATCTCGGCTGGTACCTTAACCTTAATTTTTACGACACTTCTCGTGCCTTAAGACCCATTATCATTTAACACGCAGATGTCCTCATGATTGCTCTCAATGGGTGTCCAAAGAAACCTAGTCATTACTCACAACCAACGAACAAACTTATCCTCTGGGTACGGCTGCCCCTGAAGAATAAAATGCATCATCATTTTCTCTTCAAAAACAGTTCGAATTACGAGATGCACGAGAACGCCAACATTCTACTTTGAAACTGGATGATAATTTATTGAATTGCTTTAAACACATCAAAAAACACGTTCATTAACAAAGACATTTAATAGGCTGGTTGATTACATCACTATTCCCACCAGTAACGCATAAAGTCCAAGCAGAGGTTATAGAAATCGTAGAGAATATAGAAATAACACAGAATATTTACAATTAGAATAGTCAGAAAGTTGCAAATTCTAAATATTGTCACATCCTTCAAAATAAATACGGAAAGAAAACATTATAATGGTTAATTCAATAACAACAACAAAATTATAAAGCATTTTGCGTCTCTCTCTATTTTCTAGTAACGGTAATAAATTTAGCACTGTTTGTGTCGGAAGCAACTTTAATCAAAAGAATGAGTTATTTCCTGAGAGAAAGAGACACTTCACTTGTTCGACGTTTCATAAGATAATCTATTTCTTAAATATGGCGAGGAATATGAAACTGAATGCGGTTATGTAAAACTAAGCAGTTATGAGCACTTCAATGCTCAGAGATTCCCTCCCCCCTCCCATTTGATAAATGGGCAAATTACCGAAGATTCGCTGACTCCGTCTTCACCTGATTACAAGTGAGCTTTCATCAAATAAGGCTTACGACCAGCTCTCCATCATCTGTTTCCTTTAGGCGACCTTATATCGATCGATCATATTCGCAATTCCGCAAATATCTTTCACACATGTCAAGAGATAAATTTCCTTTTTTATCATCATATGTGTCACCAGTCATTTTGCTACTGATGAAGGGAAAAAAACATATGATTGCAAAGATTGCTTGTAACAGGATTCATTGCAAAATACAAACCAACCTCCGAAACCTCTTGCAATTGCAGATAGTGATGTATTAATTTACCCTAAAACTATTAATTCCGGAACTAGAAGTAGAAGTGGTGGACTTAGTTTATACGTCGCATTACATAATATTTTCTAATATATAATCTCTCCTTTTAATACTTCTGTAACTACTACATTTTATATTAGGTCTAACATTCTATTGTATAGGATGAGTAGAAGATTTGTTTTTCAGTTTGAAAGAATGTCCTAAATAGTAGAACGCAACATACTCTTACTAAAAACATGTACTATTAAAAAATTTTAAAAACGTACAATTTTAAAGTATTCCGAGTCACAATAAAAGTTAAACGAGATGCATCTGATAATACAGAAAAAATTATTTGCTGTGAAAAATTTTCTCAGAAGGTTAGGTGTACAGTCACAGTGGCAAGGTATTTTTCCTGTTACTATTGATGTATAAATGTGGACAAATTTCTTTTTCACTATTTTTACCAGAAAGGGTAATTCAGCCATGAGAAATTATAAAAATATTAAATATGATTGACATTATAACTGATTTTGAAGAAGGTTTGGTGATATCCATTATTTCAAATATATATATATACTAAATTATGCATTACATATATTAAAAAAGCTATATGCATGAATCAATGCATTCGACTAAGTTCTACAGATTGACTAGCTCTGTAAATTGAGAAGTTTGTTTCAATCTGTTTCACAATCACCTTATGGAAATTTTATTATTTAAAACGAAGCTTTCAGGAATGATATTTGAGAAGGGGGGGAAATTGAATTACGATGAAAAGACAGGATGCAGTTGCAATACGCCTGTTTCCCAAATCTGATATCATGCAAAGATTGTTTATATTTTATGTTTATACAGTTTCTTAAACGTGCGTGTAGAAATAATGCATCAATCTTTATAAAGTTAATTGGCATCCGGAGTAGCCGAATGATCACGATAGCGAGCTCATGGCCAACGTTGTTTCAGTCAAGTCGTGGGTCCGAATCCTGATGCCTCTAAAGATCCGCCGTGGAGCGGGTCTGATGTGCGTTCAATCTGTCGAGGCTCCAAGTCTTCTCGAAGGCATGATGTGGAAGTTGGGAGAGTGTGATGTTAACTCGGGTGTCATCTCCGTTATTTAAAAGCGGTTCAAAAGTACGAGGTCCGTCGCCAATAGCCCTCAAGATGCTTCTGTAAGTGCGACGTTGGTAAATAATCAATATATAAATTTTACCATAGAAGTTCGGATTTTTCAACTCTACACTACAACAGCTACACGAAACATTATAAATAAAAATAAAAAAAAAATTGATTTTTTTTTTTTTTTTTTTGAAAAAAAAATTCATTCCAAATGAAACATAAATATAAACAGATATCCTTTTTAAAATATAAATCTCGAAATGATAAGACAGAATGCAGAAAAGAGAGATAAACGATGACGAATGGAAATTCCGATTCAAAAGTGTGATGATTCTTTTGAAAAAGTGCAGAATTTCTAGAAATGTAATATCATGAATAGAAGAATAAATAAAATATTAAGTGCACAACAAGCAGCGAGCTTAGGAACCAGTGAATCAACTTAAGTTTTCAGAGATAACTTTATTTAACACTATAAGAAGTGTTACACAAAATTCACATAAAAAACAAGGCGAAAAGTTCTATTACTATTCCTTTCTTCTTATAGATTAAACCGTCTTTTTACATAATATTTTATAATCTTATACTTGATTGTTTTACTAGAGGGGGGTATCAAAACTATAATGGTTCTAAGATGGGGATGGGATCTGAAACAGGGCAGGAAACACTATTCTAGCCCCCTCCCCCTCCTTCTGTGATCCATCCTCCCATCAAATCACCCACTTAGCTCCGAGCAGTAGCCGGCGAAGGGCACTCGAACGAGAACGCGTTTAGGAAGACAAGAAGCGATTCCAACGAAAAGCGTGGGCATCACTGGCCTCATCAGATCCAGTTCACTTCCAAGGGGAGATTACACAATGGTCAGGTGTCGAGAGGGCGGACCAGCACTAGCCCATGTTCCTCAGAAAGAAAGAAAAAAGTTCGTTCCCATCCGAACTAAATGACGGAACGTTTTCTGGACAACAAAAGGCTCGGAAATAGCAGGGAGATCCATAAATAAAACGGATTCGTCACCCTGCAATTTAATGGATCATTACCTTTTGGTGGAAGGTTGATGAAAAAATAGCTTCTTTTTTTAATTCTCGAGTGACCGATCTTCATTTGTGTCTAGCGAATGAGCTCTCCAGAAAAATAAACATTTTTGACCAGATCGCCTACGAAAGTCGAGGTGCATGTCACTAACACGCATGAAGGCATCCAATGTCTTAAAAGTTCAGTTTGGTGATTGATTTAGTTGCAAGCTAATTCGCATGCAGCTCGTTGGTAGGGCAACAGCCTGATGACCAGAGGTTTACAAGATCTGGGATAGAATCCCCTAGAATCGTCGCAAGGAACGATGGAAGTTCCAGCAATTAAAACCTAGTTGGATCTTTTCAAAGTCATCTTGGGCCACAGTGGGGAAATTTAGATTGTGAAGGATCAGTTTGTAATTCCCCATTATTAATTCTTTCTCCCCCCCCATAACTATTTAATATTTAAACGTCACTTACGAATAAAATAAAATTGCTTTTTTTCGGATTCATGATTATTCAACATTCAACCCTAGTCTACAACATTTATGGATTATTCCCTATACACATCAGACTCTAATATAATTATTATAGTTATCTACTTAACCGTGTCACACGGGTCCGAGTCCTTAGTAAGTTTAAAGATGAGTGTCCTGTTTGCTGACATTAAGCAGTTCCTTCCTGGCAGTGATCTGGTCTATCCTTACATTTGTCAATACAATCACTAATCCTTTCACTCGCTCTCCCTACCACTAACTAACTTCGTACTAAATTCTTCCTTGTTTATGAATGCAATTCATGAAATCTATTTACTACATTTCAATAATATTAACCTAATCAACACAAGTCACTTTTCATCCATTGGGAGATATTTCCAAACTATATATATTTAAGTCTGAAAGTGTCAGTTTTTGACGTTGGGCTATTCGCGGTTTTCTCTTCACTAACCTTGGGGACTTTTAATTAAGATTGATTTCTTTTTCTAAACAACCTTTGCCCAACCAAAAAGTGAAACGCGAATATTTAAATTACAAGCAGGTAGAAATAAAGTGAAGCGAGGGAGATAGGAAATATATAAGCTAAGCATGAGGCACATGATTGAGGTCGAGTGGCTCTAGCGTTTGGCAATTGCTCAAGAGTCGAAAACGGGGTCGAGAATTCTTACAAGTTATCGGCTGCCTAGTGAAGTTTAGAAGTCGAGACAGTCTCAACTCTAAAGCATTGGTAAGACTCTGTTAGTTTGATATTGGTGGAACAAGTTAATATATTTAAGGCGATATTTGGGAAGAGTCGGTTACGTTTGTCGTTATACTAACAATTTGTCAATAAATATAGTGTATGAAACTTGTGTAACGTCTTCTTGAACGACTTATTGACTCTTAGTATATTAAGTTTAGCTATGGCACAAGAGGCGAATAAGAGTAGTATGTCGCCACAAGTTGAAGGGGGAAACGCGATAAAGTGCAGCTCCTGAGCTTTGAGCAGGACTCAACTCTGAGCTTGAGTCCTGCTCAAAGCTCAGTTATGGAGATATCATATAAATCTACAGATTTTGGTGAAATGAATATTCCATAACCAGAAGCGAAGCTCTCGCAAAACCCTAATCAAATGAAATCAAACACTCGATTTGCCTTTAAGAAGTAAGGTACACTGACCACTTAACGCACGGTATTTTAACGTGTATAAATGGCCTCCTTTGACCAAAATTTGAGAGCCAAAAATAAAAGTAAGAGAAGAGTTCTTTTTATATGGATAGTGGTATAGAAAATCAACAAATTACTCAATTCTTCGAAACTTTAATCTTCAAAACTTGCGACACTGCAAGCCTCAAGCAGACATCTAACAGGTTCTGACGTCCTATCGGAGAAGCTCGAGGGGGAAAAGTGAATAAAGAGGGAATTGTAAAAACCTTTACAAAGTGCTGGATAAGCAACACCATAGTTACTACTGAGGCAGATGCAACTTATGATGTAACTGACGAGGATAACGAACTAGTTTATGTAGCCGACTTTGAGGTATCAGATGACAGTAATGAGGTATTTAATGATGGGTATGAATAATCAAACACCTTTATATATCTTAAAATAAAAAATTAAAAATATATACACAAATTTTATCCCCCCAAATCATAGGATTCCTTACACACGAAGGTTCCTGTTCCTAATTGGCGTTAAAATATGGCAACCCTTAAAGAGAGACATCTTAAACGGAAAATTAATTACAATTATAATACGTATAATTTCAAAAGGCACTGTTACCACAAAATGCGAGGTAATGGCACATCGAGTAAGACAATTCCAACACGAGAAGACCCTCGTTTTCGATGGCACACACGGATAATTCGAAAATCGGTAGCCATATCACATTTCTTTTCCTCCTGAGGCCACTGCGCTGGTATCTCTCAAATCTGCCCGGAGTCAATCCCTTTCCTGTGAGAGAGTGTAGGAACGCGGTTCGGGTGCACAGAGGGGGAGGCAGAACAGGTGTTCTACGGGCATTCTTTCTCCCTTACCTGCGACAACACGAAGGCCACTCTCTCAACCGTTCCCACCAGGTATGTGTGTCATGACTCGGAAACACTAGCCATTGCCTGGTGTAGAGGGAAGTTTTGGGTTCAAAGCACTCTGGTTAAATTACGATGAATGACAGCAAAAGTTTTCTCAGGCCCACAAAAACCTCTATTAATTATAATATTTTTAAAAAAATTACATGAATATAGTACTGGAACTGTGCACTGGATGTCGCCCTTTTGCTTTCTCTCCGTATTGGAGTGCTATATATGTTGTCGTACAAGGGGGAATTCGTAAAATTTTAATTATTACTAAGAAATTACCAATATTTGAGGATAAAAAAATTTCCTACAAATTAATTCATTCTTTTGTAAATAACATTGTAAATTATAGTTATTAACGTTGATTTGTTTGGTTTCAGGAAGCTGTAGATTTGAAGTAACCAGCAAATATTGTAGAGTTTTAATACTAAAAATAAAATAGATAGAAATTTAAATTTTACTTATTACTCTATAAACTTTTCTACATAGAGATCGAGAATAATTCCTTTCTCTCGGCGTATCTTGACCTTTCGAAGGTCATCGTTGTAGAACTGAGTAAATTAAACTCTTTATCTTCTCTACACTGCGGGTTACTTCAATCTACGGTTTTTTGAAATCAAACCAATCAACATTAAAAGCTGTAATTTACAACATTATGTACGTAACGATCAATTAATGGGCATAGCAAATGTTATCCACATATATCTCGGTTATTTCTTAGTATATATAATAATTAAAACTTTACAATACTCCCTCATTTAGTCAAAAATTTAGAACGTAAATGAATAAACTGTTAATTATATTTGCTTCAAAATGTAAAAAAAGGATTGATAGTAAATGCATTGAATATTACACAAAAGAATCGATTTTCAATTTCTTCAAATGTGACGTATATCACTGTAAGAAATAACTAACCGTATGTTTAAAACCAAAAAAAAAAAAAAAAAAAAAAAAAAAGGCTTTATCTGAATCTACAAATGGATAAGTTCTAACATTAAAAGTAAATTCAATAAAATGAACTTCTAACTGTTGTTGTGGTATTTATGGATAATACAGAGTGCATTTCAGATAGTCTCAAAAGGCCTGAATGACAGCAGCTGCTGTATCAGGTGACCCAGGTGTGTAGAGAGATTCTTGTGAGGATAAATAAATGTGCGGGGGGAAATGTCAAGTTTAAAATGGTAGGAGAGTTGTTAAAATGCCCCGGTGTCAATGGAGTATGATTTGTTTTGCGTCTTACTATTGTGAAAGTTATTGATCTGAAGCAGTTAAGGTCAGTAAGAGGTTTCTTCAGAGGTTGGCTGAAAACTGCTCAAAACCACACCATTTGCATCAACCAGTGATAGGGTAACAGATGTCTGGTTCATATATTGTGCTTCCCTGATGGATAGCAAGCCTGCACATTCACTACCGTCTATGCTCACGTGTGCAGAGATCTATTGAAGATCATAAATTTTCTTGCTTTTTATTTATTTTCCTTCAAATTCAATGGGTAGTCGTAAATTTCCCAAAATAAAAGAACAGTCTGTACAAAAAACAGGAAAAACGAAAAATTATTATTTTTAACCAGAGCCACATGAGATGAGCATTAAACAAAAACTTCATTCTACGAATTTCCACATAACGCCTCAAGATGACTATGATGCCCTCATTAAAATTAACTTACTAACTCTCGATTTCCACATGATAGCTGCTTTTTATAACTTGACTATTAAGTATATACCCCTACTATTTATATTACTGAAGTTTTGAAATTAGAACAATTAATTGAACAGAATAACAAATTTCTAAAATCGGTTCTAAAAATTTGACGTTACGTAATGGCAATAATAATGTGCAGATTGATACAGGAAATGTTGGGGATTAACTTACGACCTGCTTTTCTAAATAAAAATCACACAAACAAATAAAAAATACGACTAACACATTTTTGCAATCACTCGATTTTTTACATTAACGAAAAAAGATTCAAAAAGTATTGAGGAGGGAAATTAATAACTAAACGTATATAAACACATTATTTTCATTTCAAAAAATGTTTTTGAATAAATAAAAACAAATCTGTTTTAAAAAAATAAAGTTTATAAACACTTTTTATGTATCTTTGTTCATGCATAAAAATTTCAAAACTAGTCTTTCAGAAATATCTCAAATAAATACTGTTTTCATATTGAAATGTGTAAAATAGTCAATTTGGAATATTTCACACAATGTATAATACACATAGTAAATTAAAATTTAAAATTCCACTTTTATTGGTAGAGAATTAAGAAAATTATAGACTTAAATAAACATAAAACTGTTGAACGATGTAAATGTATGATAAATATGTTGTACACTACTTTTTTTTTCCTACAAAAAACAAAAAAATAATCACATATTTAACAATTCGAAAAAGTGAAATAAACTTTGTTTCATTTTCTACGATTAAAAATAAAACGAAACTGAAAATAAATTCAGATTCGTCTCTGGCAACTTTGAAACAAAATGCAATTAAAGTTATCTTTTCAGACGATTTTATGTTTATCAAATTTTTCATCAGCACGAGTTAAAGCCCAAATTCCTGTCATATTGTTTTGAAAAGTATAAGAGATAAAAACTAAGAACTTTTTATTTAATATCTACTGTTTTATCACTAGTTAATACTTCATATGCTTTATCAATATAACAGCAAGCGATGAAAAAAGTATCGAATTAACCTCATTAATTTACTTTCGATAGTGAAAATGTTATTTATATTCACACGCACAAATGATAGTGGATAAGAAGGATTTTTTCGATTACTCAACAATCTTTACCAAAAATTTGGTAGTTAGTTTCAACGTTCTACACAAATTTTGTAAAATTACCAAAACAAAAATTGAAATATTTATAAATTTGAAGAAACAATTCGAAATTCAATTTCTACTTAAAACAGTTTTATTTAATCCACCAATAAATTTTCGCGAATGTGAATACATAAAATATCAATCATTATACAAAAAAAAAAGTATTATTTTTGAAACGTTCCGAAAAAACAAAATTTAAAAGTTAATTAAACAAAAGAGGTTAACTTTTTTAATTAAATAAATAAAATTAAAATGAATAGAATTAATTTAATTAATTTAGTTAATTAAATGAATTGAATAAATAGCAAAAAAGATACTCAAACGAAAGAAAGGGGGAAATGCTTTCTTGAAATTAACTAATTCACAGAAAACAAAACAAAAACAAAAACTTCAGAGAAAAACAACTTCGTCTACTTCAAAATTGATTCATACTTCAACAAAAAGAAAATAAAAAAAACAATTTTTGTTTTACTTCGTGTTTTAGAATAGCTAACATTAAAGTATAAAATAAAATACACTATCAGAGAACTTTTTAAAATACGTTTTATGTGCAGTTGCTGAGTAAGAATTTAAAACAAAAATGCATAAATTTAGAGTTTATCTCTTGAATTTCAACAACACAACAAAAAAATACCATATTTTCACGTCCATTTTTATGTAATAATTAATATTTATGGAAGACCATGATAAACAATTTTTGATAAATATTTCTGCACTTTCATGAATTTACACTTAATTAAATTTGTTATAATGCTTTGTTGCAAAAAACGAAATTTATATACACATGTATAATAAATTTCATAAATTTACATTTTATTTTTCAGTATATTTCATTTTGTAAAAAAAAGGTTCAAAAGAAATAAAGCATCTTTAAAAAAATTACAAGTTAAGATTATACTCGCTTTTCTTATGTTATGCACTCTTTATCACATTAGTTAACTGACTGTTGATATAGTTTAAGCTCACATTTCGAATTTGAATCTTAAAAACGAAGGAAGAAAAAACCTACAAACGCAAAAATAAATAAATAAAAAACAAGGAATTATTCCCGTACATATAACGACAGTGCATGATTATATGGTACAGCTGTTATTTATATCATTCAGTGCGAAAAACAAAATATAAATTATTTCTTTTGCCAGTTTTCCACGAGCTATTACTATTTCTCGTACGCGAACAGCTTGCTTGAACAATATATTTTCACCATTGTTTACAAATCTCAGAAAAAAATTCACATACCGTCTCGCAATCAAAATATATAATAATACATTTCTTTTCCGTAAATTAAACAAAATTCCTACTTTGTAATTACAAGCCATTTAGTCTTGTCTACAAGATAATTGTTTGAACAAAATGACCTACAAGCGATTTTGTTTACTTTCTTTAACGATATGACGATACATAATTATTGTTTTAACTTGCGTTTTCATTACCCTTAATAACAAAAAAGATCGTTATCGGCCAATCTGTTAAGAAATTCATAAAACATATATTAGCATTATCTTTTTTTCAGTACCCTAGTTGTTGATGTCTGATCTATGATCAGAATTTTACACTAATGGCCGAGCATTATTACAAACAAATTTGGAAATAATTTCAATAAACAAAAGACAAATTCCTATTTTTAAATTAGAAATATTTCAAACCAACTTGCTTTCAACAACAAAGTATTATAATTTAATAATAATTCTCAAGTAAAAAATAAATAAATAGGTAACTCTTTTCCCCCGTTGATGTATACAATGCAATAAATTTGCCTATAAGACGAGACAGAAAAAATATATCTACTTCTAATGTTTTTCAAAATCAAATCTGCAGCAATTCAACTTTTTATTTTTGTATCTTCCAATATATTTAATTCTTTTTAAATCATCTAACTTGGTATCAGTTTAATACATAACTACAAATTTGTTAAAATTAGAAAAGAGAGAGTATATGTAAACTTTCGTTTTGATGAATGGATATTCTGCTCGAATAACTATTTTGTAAAATTTATTCGAGCGATAATTTCTTTTAACTTGTAAATTAAATCATTCTTTCAAACGATAATCTGAAACTTCACAGAAATATACAAAAAAAAAAAAGAACAGTAAATAATTATCTTACGATTTTTTTTTTTCAAACCGATAAATCAATCCTTAATCAGCAACAAATCAAAACACATAAAATTCGAATGGAAATAAAAACCAAACGATTTTTTTCAGTTCTATTTTTCTATGGTATGAAAATATTCTAAAAGGCTTAGTACGGCACGAAAATAATAAACAAACAAAACAAAACATATAGTGGGGGGTGAGAATATCGTTGCACGGTAGAACGGATGCATGGTTAAGGTAGTTAGACAGGTAATGAGTTGAGAGTCGTTTTTACCTTGTGTGGTGCTTTGAGTATCCTGTGTATTCCAGCAATCTGATTGATGAGGGGTATATTCACATTGAAAGTATACTGCGGCGGACGCGCAGGTTCAGGGAAATTGGTGGATGCCGAAAAAGGATCGATATCATTCAGGTACTGAACCCGACACGTTAGAGACGCCATATTCCTTTGACAACTTGCGCCCGCGAGGTTCCTCGCACCGCGCCGGGCGCTAGGGTTACCGTCGCCAACCACCTCGCCAAATTGACCCAAACAAACATGAAACTGATTTTCCTCGTCGCCAAACAATTACTCAGCGACGAGAATTCGTTGGAGGCGATTTGTTTGTTCATTATGAATTCTCTATTAGTATGATTTTAATCAGAGCAGAATTTTTTAAAATAAAAAAGACGAGTGTTTTATTACAAGGTTTTTTTTTCTTACTTATTTCTAAAATGCTCGATATTCTTAGCATTTTTTTTTTAAATATAATTCGTTAGTTTTAAAATGCATAATTTTTTTGCTTTTGAATCTATTCATTTAACACGTCACTCTACCTTTGTCATCTAAAATTCAAAATTAAAACAGTTTCGTCTGTCGTATACGTTTTGTAAAAAATTACGTATGAGTAACAGGCTATCATTCAAAACAAAATTGAACTGAGAATTAAAATCATAGAAATTTCAATTTCTAAGCGAAACTGTAGGTTTCAAAAGAATTGCTATTCTAAGAGAAAAAATTTTTTTTTTTTCGTGTGCTTTAATTGTTTTTCTTCTATCAAGTGATAAAAACATATCTCTATAGCAATAACGATGAATCTAAAACTCTTACTTCGTTAAAATCAAAATCCAATTTGTAGAAAAAATTTATTTTATTATTTAAAACCAAAAAGTATTTAAACTATTGAACTTCTTCACAAAATTATTAAATTTCTTTAAAAAAAAAAAAAGTCGGAGTGGTTATATTTTTCTTTCAAATATCGAATCAATGTGAATTTCATTCCTTGAAATTTAAGTTGGGGAAGCGATACGTAGAAATTCTGGTCATAATTTCTAAGTTTTCTCAACTGTCGGTTTCTTATTTTTGTGTAGTCAGTGTCAGATAAGTTCATGAACTCTAATTTCTCTCATCGATTCGTTTAATAGTTATACGTATCTTAAAAACTCTTATCACGAACTCTTTTAAAAAATAAAGACATAAACATATTCATTGACCCTAACATGTGGGCTGAATTCTTGAATTTACTTTTTACGTAGGCCTTCACCCACCAATTTATAATTTTTAAAGAGAGCATTTGTATGTTATATTAGTTTCAACGGATATTTTAAATAAATTTTTGTCTTTACGAGTTATTTACCAAAGAGAAATTTTGCATGTTATGAGTAAATTTTAAAAAAAAGTAGATATACAAATAAAATATTTACTGATAACAGATTATTAAAATAAATTTTACTTCGAAACAGCTTCTGACATTCATAAGATCAAAATTTTACTATTTATTAAAAAAACAAAAATAAATTTGAATTTTATTAAAAAGGATAAGATTTGATCAAAATCTAAATTTTTATATTTTCATAATTAATTAATAACAAATATTTATAATAAATCATTTATGCGAATAAACATTTATTTAGTTATTTTTTATTCATTTATTTTATTATTTATTTATTTATTTATGTTTTTTAAATTTATTTTTTTATTTTATTTATACTGTTGAAAATTAGAATGCATTTTTTTGATTCCATAGACTTATTTTATAAATAGAATGCTAGAAAACTGAATTTTAAAGAGAATTTTATAAATAGAAGCTGCAAAATTGAATTTTAAATTGTAAATGAACATGCCACACCGTTGAGAAAAATACCTTATTTTACGTTTTTCTCAAAATTTTGCTTAGGGGTCTGGTACACTCTCCTCAGATTCTACTGTATCTATAGAGTTGATATTTTCCCCATTATGAAATGTGATTCTTTACTACAGAGTGGACATTTTTTTTTTTTTTTTTTTGCTAGCAACAAACCCTTACAAATTTTAAGTATAGCACAGTGTTTGCTTGAAAAATATGGAGAATTTGAATCATAAAATCAAAAGATTTTTAATTTTTATTTAATTAAAATTTTATAACTGCAATTATTTTTAGTATATAGAATATTATGTTTGCAAATACTTTGCAAAGTCTCAAAGCTACAAATGTAGTGGATTTTAAGCAAGATGTACCTAAAAGTAAATCCACGACGACATTAAAGAATAATACATAATTATTAAAAATGTATATAAAACGTGATTTTTTTTTCCCATAAACCGATACATAAATATACAAATATCTCAATGCTAAAATATGACTTATATTACTTATAATTTCAAAAAAAAGTGAAGATTATTTTGATAAAAAGGAATAATAAGTGAAAGCGTCTCAGTCACCTAAAGAAACTTATATTTTAATAAACGACGCTGTAAAATTTTGAATTCGTCTATTCCAAATTCCAGAACTCATTTGAGTGAGACTGGATATTTGCTCGAAAACAATTTGCTATTTCCTGCTTCGTGTATGTGAACCATTGGGTTCTGTAAATTTCCTGTCATCTACATAACGATCATAAAGTGAGTAGTAAACGCCCTATTGGTGTCTACTAGTTAAGCATGTCTGTGTGTACTCAGAAAGATCTCGTTTCCAATTCCAAGGTCGAGAAGAACGTTTCATTGGTCATTCCGGTCTGTGAGATATTATCATGTTCTACATTGTGCTTAAGTTATGCTTAAAGGAGGGGCGATTTTAGGTTAAGTTTCTCACCCCCCACCCAAGATTAGTAGAAGGTAGAATAAAGAGTTCGTGTAATATTGGAATAAGTTACATAACAATTGTAAAAAGAAAAGTGAGCACACTGGGCAGGTGTGTGCTGGTTTAGCATGTTTGTTCTGATCTCAAAATGGAACGACCTTGGCAGAATTCGCTCCTAAAATTCGATCTGCATAATAATATCTGCACTCGCATATGTTTTCTAAAATTAATATTGTAAAGTCAATAGGCAGAATTCGATTCCAAGATTCGATGAAATAATACCCGCATTCGTTACTAAATTAGTTTCGTAATGATGGTTGAAAGAATTCGATTCTCTAAAATTCGATGGCATATTGTTTGCATTCGCATACAATCATTAAAATCATTTTCTGAATGTTCATTCTTAGAAATCGATTCTAAAATTCGATGGAATATTCGTACATGTTCTCTACATGTTAATAGGTTGAATTCAGTCCCAAAGTTCGATCTACATTTGCACATATTCTCTCTAAAAGGAACTGTGTAGTGTTAATCGGTCGCCAGCTTAACTATCTAAAGGATTATGTTGAAATGATTTTCCTTAAAATATTGTAAGGTGAAAACATTTCAAATTGAAAAAGAATAAAAGGCACTATAAATATAGTGGATAATACTCATAAATGTACCAGCTCTTTTTTCTGAAATAAAAGTTCTTTTAAACTTTCAAATTAGTAATATATATTATCCTTTTCGACCAAATATGCTCAGAAATACATAGGTGAGGTTTAATAATGTTCGAAATCGGAAAGCCTAAGTGTATTAATGCTTCCAATCGTTCACCCTGAAATCAACCGTTGACAATTCGCCATGATGTTGCTTGTACAGATGTTTTCGAAAAACGTTATAAAGAGAGGTTAATCATTTCTCAAGTTAAACCGTAGCAAAACGTGTTTCCTGTATTAAAATATGCATCACAACCGAAGCTTTGTTCTTGTGGAATTGTTAAGAATGATGAATCTGCTTCGGCAAAAATTAGAAAAAAATACACTTACCGAAGAATTCCATTCAAACACAAAAGAAAAAAAACAGAATTCTGAAACAAATAAATAATCGTTTAATCAATCAATTATTATAATCATGGCTTTCCGATTTATAAGATTCAATTGCGTTTATTTTTTATAAACAGAGCAAACATATTTCTGACTATTTGAGTGTAATAATTCCAAATCGATCGATAAATAGCCGAAAGTGGCAACCTGTAGTTATGGATAGGAAAGAGAACTGTCAAACGGTTTACGGGTGCAAGGCCGCATGCGCTTCCACGGGAAAACGATCAATGCTTTTTCCACCGAACAAATCCTTGGCTCCAACATCAGCGAAACTGCCGGAGTTTTCATCCGATTTTTCGAAAGAAAGAAAAACACATCTTGGCAAAATTCTTTCGGCATCGTTGAAGGAATGGGGAGATGAGGGGAGAGGGGTATAAATAGGAACCTCGCCAAACGTACTTTTGGCGATATAAATTTTAAAAGAAGAAAAATTCCGCCCCAGGTTAAATGGCTAAGTGAAAGTCCCAGACGCATTTCGATCCCAGAACCGGTTTTATAACAACCGCAAGAGAAGGGATGATGCCGGTTTCTGAATAATAAAAAAAAGAGAGAGAGAGAAACTAAAAAGGGAAGTGTAGAGAAAAAGAACACGAATCACGATTTTTGCAACTCACATCAATGTAGCCACTGACGTTCGCAATGAACACATGCGGCTGTGAGATCTTGTTTGATTACATTTATTTGTTATTTTCTCAAGCAAAGATGGAGCTTCTCTTTAACGTGAGGCAAAAAACAAAACAAAAAAAAAACAAAAAAATGGAATGTAAATTTTGATACTTCTTTTTCTCTTTTAATTCGGGTACGATGATGAGACGAATTAATTAAAATGTCTCATCCTCCTAACACCTATTTAGGATGTGCTCTGTGAATAATTGCCGAGAAAGAAGTGAATGTTTTTTTTTATTGTTATTATTTTTGTCTGGATAATATTGTGGGATTTCCTAAAGAGCGTTGCTGACGTTAAAAGGGCGTTGCATGCATGATGTCAACTTTTTGAAAAGTAAAACAACTTTTTGTCTTGACTTTCCCATTGCGTCACAAATTGTTTGTCGCGTTGTTTGTTCAAATCTAAACTGGAAATAATTTCTAAGTGAACGGAAAATTTTTGTTATGATGCGTGGTGCAAAAGAAAAACTGAAGTATGTCTTCACTTAACTTTAGAGATTCTTTCATAAACGAAAGAAAATGTTTTTCTGGCAGAAAACTTATTCAGTACTTAAATCGTATTCCCATTTTACTAATAAATATATATAAGAACTGAACCTATTATATTTTAACGCTTAAAGTTCGAAAGACTCCGCTGTGAAAATATGTATTCATGCTATAGAAATCGGAAGGCTCCGCTGTGGAGACATGTTTGTAATCTCTTTTGCGAGGTGTGGCTATTAAAAAAAAAGAGACTGATGCTGCTACAGAAGAAGTACGCATGCGCCAAACGCAGCGAGCGACAGCTGTTTAGCGTGAAGCCTTCTGTTTCGAATGCAGTGCCTCTCGCTTCTTGTAACAAATCCGTATATCAGTAGCCTTTGTACGCATTACAGTTGTTTGTTTGTTTCGTTAGGAAAATGATAAGTGAGCATCGAATTGTTGTGAAATTTCGCATGAAACTTGGAAAAATCGCCAAGAAACTTATGATTTATTAAAAGAAGTATATGACAATGAATGTTTATCGCGTGCACGCGTTTTTGAATGGTTTAAGCATTTTCAAGATGGCTAAGAGGATGTCGAAGATGATTCACGCTCGGGTGGTCCTCCAACATCAAAAACGGTTGACAATATCGAAACAAATCGGAAATCTGGCTCGATCTGACCGTTCAGTATTCGTACGATTGTTGAGACTGTAAGAATCGATAAAGAATCCGTAAGTCAAATTTTTCCACCAAGCCAATGCGCCGGCTCATTCCACATTGTCTGTCAAGAGGTTTCTGGCAAGTACTGCATCCCAGTGTTAGACCATCCGCCTTATTCTCTGGATCTTGCACCATGCGGCATATATCTGTTTTGTGAGGTGAAATCTGCATCAAAAGGAGCAAGATTTGAGTCCATCGAAGCTGGAAAGAGAAAGCAGCTAGCGTCCTGAAGGAGCTGACAGGAGAAAACTTCCAGCACTGTTTCGAACATTAGAAGATTCGTATAGAGCGTCGTAGGGATAGAGGATGGGTGTATAGTAGAGGTGATAATAAGTAAATATGTATGACATCAAAATTAAAATGTTTTGCAACGTCAGTCTCGTTAATTAATAGCCACAACTCATATACTAGGAACCCTTAGCTACTCTTTGTAGAATATAATGAAATATTTAATACTATGAAAGAGTTTAACAAAGGATTAATCAATAAAGGATTATAACATTAATTTTCATATATCTTTTTTAACTTTAATTCCTTTAATCCAAAATCACGTTTTTTTTTTTTTTTTGTTTTTTTTTTTTCCAGTATAATATAAATGAATCACCCCCCCCCCTCAATCTGTTGGTTGTGGCCAACTACACTGCTTTTGGAAACCACATTTAAGACAGGAATATTTGAAACAGCATTTTATTCATTGTCGTCAAATGTAAAATTTCCTCATATTACACATTATTCTCTACAAAATTGATACTCTTTTGTGAATTTTTCCTCAAGACAAACAAAACGGTGTTTCAACTATCGAGTTTTGGGAACAGGTCACTTAACAAAAGTATCCTTATGCCAAATTGCGTGCTCAGAGACTAATCTCAGTTCCAGTTCTTCTCTCTCTCTCTCTAGTATTATTGTTTGCATTCAACATTTGAAATGTATTAAAATTAAGCATCTGTCTACATTAACTGATCTGCATTTAACTAAACTTGTGTAAACTGCCAAAACAAGTCACCAACTGAACTTTCGGTAGGTAACTTTCGTCTTCTTAATAGCATTAAACTTGTGCAACTTTAACTAATTATGTTCGTATTCGCAAAATGTTCTGATTCTGTTCATCTTTCCGGATAGTTCTTCGTTGGACGTAATTAAGCGCAATAAAACGAATGCGTTTACAAGTATGATGAATGAAAATTCATTCAGTTGGGTAACAAAAGTTCGTTTCTCACTTTAAAATTTATATTGTGCAAGGAAATCTTCTACTCAAAAGTTCGTCAACTATTACAGAAGTCAAAGAAGCAATTGTATGAAGTAGGATCTTGTCAGTTCATATACATTTAAATTATCCCCAAAAATAATAATTACAAAACTGGATCTAAGTTCAATTTAGAAGAAATAAAATTTAAGAAAATTCCATTTGGGAAATGTAGTCAAACATTTAATTGAAAATCTTTGAATTAGAAATAAAAATATCAAAAGGCAAATTTAAGATTTAAGGGATATAATATATATATAACAATTATTAGCCAAACAGCTTGCATCTTTTTTGAATTTATAGAGTAATGACGTGCTGTTTTTTGCATTTCGTGTATCTGATATCCATCTTGAAGCATTTCATTTGTTCAACTCACATTTTTGAATCTTCATTTCTTTGAATTTTTGTAAACATTTTTTATATTTTGATTCCTTTGCTAATTTTTAGAATGATAAATTCTATCGTTGCATTTTTTATCGCTGAACTCTTTTGTACTTTGGATTTTTCCAATTCAGCCGACCAAGTCTCAGAGGGTAAAGTTGGTACCATCAAACAAGTTTAAACCCACTTATTCGGTCCACAACCCGAAATTGCTTTTTGACTCCCTGGGTTCCATTTTTTAATTCATTTCTACATTTCTTTTTGAAACATTCTACATTTCATTAAGAAACTAATTCGGTTGATAAAATTAACTGTTAAGGTAAGGAAAATTTCTTAAATTGTGAAACATCTTTTTTTCAATCATGTCATTTAAACATTAAAAAGCCACTATTCTAATTCTAAATATTTGAAAAAGCTATTTCACCGGAAAAGTATACATTCACACAATACATTTTGTAGTGAAATTCTACATATTATTATTTAATGCAGATGTTTATTCTAAAATTAACTGTAATCTAAACACTTATTAAAATATAATAATAAACTAATTATCAAATGTTTATTATGTTAATGTACTCTCTATTAAGTCCTAATTCACCTACATTCTTTTCATAATGTAATATTATATTGACTTTTCTTAAAAAAAAAAAAGTTAGCTAAATAATGCTCTAAATCACTATATTTGCGTTCATAATTCATTGATAACGTGAAACCATGATCTGCAAATTTTCTTGTTGAAATCAAATCCCGCTGCCCTGATTTTTTCTATGAATGTTGCATTAACTTCGAATTCACAGAAAATCACTCTTTGACACACTTTAAAAGAAACTTTATAATTTGAGATAGGTGTGGTTGGATGGAGAGACGGAAAGAAAAATATTATTTAGAATAAAGATACGAGATTTTTTCGTTTGATCGGCTTCTTTGAAAACGAAACGTAAAAGGAAAAGGTATTTGACTAGTTTTTTTAGGGTTAAAGCTCACCGGTATTGTGAATGAACGAGAATTGCTAAATTCACATTAATTGCATAATGTGGAATGATATTAACCAAAAATAAATGTTTGCTTTTGAAAGTTTATTCATATAATATTTAATTGTAGTGTCTTACAATTGTTGAAAGAATTAAATTTGATGTGATGGACTATATTTTTATCTTTCATTTTCAAATGATTATTGCCAGAAATCCCGATCTAACTTTTTATTGCCTCATACCGAAAAATATTTTCAGCGTTCTGACCGCTTTCCCGGCGTGTCTCGAGTTGAGCATGGGCATCATGTAATGTTGGCTCATTCCGAGTGTATATCGCGTAAAAATGCGCTTACACTGTCAGGTCGGTCTTTTTCGAATTATTTTTCACGCGCTTTGAAGATTGTTATTGACTTTTCTGATGCTTATGTGGCTGCATAGGGGTATCATAACGATTTAATTGTTATTAAGAAATAATCAAGATACCTCGATAAAATTTATTCCTCATATTTATTTATTCTTTTGTACAAAATGTTATAAATGACCGCTATTAATGCTAATTTATTTGATTTTAGGAAGCCATAAATGAAAGCCATGAAGATGTTTTTCGATCTGCAATGATGGCCTTCGAAAAGTCCAGAAACACCGGGGGAAATGAATAACTCTGGAGATGATGATAATGTAGACATTTAATTGATCGATTGTTTATTAATGTTGCACTTAAAAGCAACGTGAGGGACATTGGCGATGGACCAAGTAATTTTTAGCCTCGGCTAAGTGACCAGGATGACGGCTGAGCTGGCACCCCCTCTTCTAACTTTCCTACCACGCAACTGGGAGGACTTTGAGCCTCAACAGATTTAATGTGCATCAGATTTTGTTGAGCCTCGACTGATTTAATGTTCGAGCCCTGATGCCACTAAAGACACGGTGGGACTTTAGTGGCATCAGGGATCGAACTCACGACTCAACGAAAACCTCCACCCGCGAATCTGCGACCACGACCACAAAGCTACCACGGTCACTTATTTTCTGTCGGAAAAAGTGTTTAGAGTCACATTCTTTAACATGACCAGGACGACAGTTGAGCTGGCATTTCCATTTTCAAATTGTCACACTATGTAAGCGGGAGGACTTGGTACCTCAACAGATTTAGCGTAACACATGGATCAATACGTCCCGAGTCTAACATTGAAAACAACATTTTTTTTTGCAAAATT
This sequence comes from Nephila pilipes, assembly GCA_019974015.1. Classification (NCBI taxonomy): domain Eukaryota; kingdom Metazoa; phylum Arthropoda; class Arachnida; order Araneae; family Nephilidae; genus Nephila; species Nephila pilipes. The sequence continues at coordinate 212,181 of BMAW01028032.1, forward strand.
TTTTTTTATTCATCAACATAACACCTTTTGTTAATCACCTTTTAGGGTGATACAATCGTTCCAACGCTTTTCCAAATCTTTTTTTTTTTTTTTTCGCAAGAAATCTTTTTTGTTGCGAGTAAATAGCGATAAACAGCTTTCTGAATCATCGACTCGTTGCTGTTTTTGTTCCATCGAAAGCAATCGCGGCACCCACTTGGAAAAAACCTTTTTCACTTCACTTCAAAAAACCTTTTTCAGTAAATACACTTCCATATGATATCTGTGTCATCTCAGCAATCTCACGGAGCTTCACTTTACGATCTTTCATTATAATTTTTGTCACTTCACTCACATTTTCCGGTGTAACGGCTTCCACAGGTCTACCCGAGCGTTCCGCGTCATTTGTGTCGGTACGACCACGTTTAAACTCGGCAAACCACCGACAAATCATTGCTTTTGATGGACAAGAGTCCGGGTAACATTTTTCAATCCATTGTTTCGCTTGCACGGTGTTTTTACCCATTAAAAAACAATGTTTTATCAGAACACGAAACTCGGTTTTTTCCATTTTTTAAACAAACTACAAAACGACTTTACTCCAACCTCGATAACTCAGCTGTTTCTGGTCCGATCGACTTAAAATTTTGACACGTTTCAAGCAAAGGTTAGTACTCTAGAAAGACCTGGTTACTGGTTTACTACGAGCGCCATCTCTGGGTTAGTCTCGGGAGTTATTGATTGATGTGTTACATTGAGCCCGGTACACGGCGGGACTTGAGTGACATCAGGGCTCGAACCCACGACTCGACGAAAAAAACACCCGCGAGTTCGTGACATTGATTATCTAGATGAATATACTGAGGGTTACTTCAATCAACGGCTTCCTGAAACCAAACCAATCAACATGAATAGGTGTGATTTACAACTTTATGTAACGATCAATTAATGTGCAGAATAAGTTTTATCCACGTATCTCTGTCATTTCTTAGATATAATTAAAACTTTACGATACCTTCTCGCATAGAAGTTGATTATCTTTTTAATCCGATTGTTTATTACCTCGACTTGCGTTGATGGTTCTGATTTGAGTGAATCTGTTTTAGAATGAAGGTGAACATCCCTTAGATATTTCAGAATTATGTTCTGATTTTGTATTCATTTCTGAAACCAATAGAGCTAGGAAAGCGCGAACAACATGCCTCAATTGTATCCACCGAAAGTAGATGAGTGAAATCCATTTCTACCACCTTTTGTAATCCTTGGGACTCCAGTGCTGAATTGTTTTCTATAGTAACGGAAATATATTTGAACATTTTTTTAATGACGAAACTTTTGAATGAGTTACAATGAGACAAATAGCCATGCTGTTCAATATTTAGCAATTGTATACTAATGATTATTATCTTGTTTAAAAAATACTTACTTTTAAAAATAGAGATTTAAAAAAAAAAAAATATTTGAGATAAATTGAGTCTGGAAGGGGATAACTTCAGACCTTTGTATCAGCAAAGTTTTTAAATTAACGATAAGTCAGTAGTTTTGAAAATAACATCCTTAAAATAATTTTTGTGGTTAGAACTGTCTACTTTTGAAGGCTACATTCATCTAAATAAACAGAAGAATATAAACGAAATTCGAAACATTTTTTTTTTGCGTAGAAAATAGCTCCCACTGTTAATATAAGCTCCTGTGGTTGTGATAAATATACTCGTATTCGCACATCATTCCGTGTTCTTGAAATTTAGAAATGTTCGATAAAATCAGAATTTGTTACATTCGCATACAAAATCTAAAATCGATTTGTCTTTAAAACACAGAATAGGGGCCTGCAAGCTTTTTGTTTGTTTGTTTCGAAAGAACCAAATCATAAAATTTTTAAACATTTAGGTGGGACAGGTAGCAGAGGCAAATCTACTCATACAGCATCAACAAAAATAAAATATTTTTTTTTATTAGGCAGGGGGTTTTTTTACGTAATATTTATATACATATGCTAACATTTACAAAAGTGAAATGAAATATTTCCATTTATTAATATACTTGCATTGCTCTAATACGTTGAATGTAATTGTTTTTAGAATGTGCTTCATCATACTGGAGTTGGAAATTTGCATGTCTTTTCAGTAAAGTTCTTTACCCACAATCATCAGGTAAGAAAGAATAACTGTACGGTTATTTTAGTTCTTTCATTTTCAAAAATATTCCTTCACATTAATAAGCACTTCCAAAATCTTATATGAATTCTGAATCATATGACTTTAGTTAAGCATGCTTCCGAAAGGTATTTATGGATAGAGTTAGATCCATTTCTGTAAATATTATATTTAGCGTATCATCCTTTTGCAGATCAATCATTTCCAACCGAAGGTCTGATGGAAGATCCTCAATCGCACTGCCAAATAGATTTTGAAATATGAAATATTCTTGTACTTAACATAAATATTCAAAACACTAAGTTATAATGGTATTATTATAACAGTATTAACCCGCGAGTGATGGTTTTACATAATATATCGCGTGCCGAATTTTAAAAAAGACGGCAGACCATAATTTCGAGATTCATGGAAAAAACACGAAACAGGGAGCTGTTTCGAGCAGGAAGAGAGAGAGAGAGATTTATTAATTCATACACACACGAATGGTGTATTGAAATTTGGTGTTTTGTGCATGTATGAAATATATATGGTTTTCCGGGCTTAAGGCTCCCGAAAATAATAGTTTATTTTCAGTAATCACTCATGATCAGTTATAAATATCGATTGCATTAAAGTTGAAAACTCTTCAAGCTATCGGAAGGCTGACGAACTCAATGTGAAGTTCACCACGAGAGGTTATGTGGAGCTTCCAGCAGCAAACGACTTCCTGTTGAGTATAGGCCAGCATTTGAAGAGCTGGAGAGATTTACTGTTTCTCGTGAACAAATTGAGAACTTTTTTGCTGGTAAACGATTGATTTAAGAAGTACAATAAAAAAAGTGTAATGGAGTTAAGTATGGAGATCTGAGAGGCCTGGCAATGAAGCCTCTTCTTCCGATTCGATAAATGTCCCTAATGATGTCCACATTGAGCTTTGTGACACCGGTAAGAAACTTGAAAAATTGTCTTCATCA
>BMAW01028032.1:215671-256662 GCA_019974015.1 Nephila pilipes
TTATTGATTGATGTGTTACATTGAGCCCGGTACACGGCGGGACTTGAGTGACATCAGGGCTCGAACCCACGACTCGACGAAAAAAACACCCGCGAGTTCGTGACAATGATTATCTAGATGAATATACTGAGGGTTACTTCAATCAACGGCTTCCTGAAACCAAACCAATCAACATGAATAGGTGTGATTTACAACTTTATGTAACGATCAATTAATGTGCAGAATAAGTTTTATCCACGTATCTCTGTCATTTCTTAGTTATAATTAAAACTTTACGATACCTTCTCGCATAGAAGTTGATTATCTTTTTAATCCGATTGTTTATTACCTCGACTTGCGCTGATGGTTCTGATTTGAGTGAATCTGATTTAGAATGAAGGTGAACATCTCTTAGATATTTCAGAATTATGTTGTTCTGATTTTGAATTCATTTCTGAAACCAATAGAGCTAGGAAAGCGTGAAAAACATCCCTCAATTGTATCCACCGAATGTAGATGAGTGAAATCCATTTCTACCACCTTTTGTAATCCTTGGGACTCCAGTGCTGAATTGTTTTCTATAGTAACGGAAATATATTTGAACATTTTTTTAATGACGAAACTTTTGAATGAGTTACAATGAGACAAATAGCCATGCTGTTCAATATTTAGCAATTGTATACTAAGGATTATTATCTTGTTTAAAAAATACTTACTTTTAAAAATAGAGATTTTAAAAAAAAAATATTTGAGATAAATTGAGTCTGGAAAGGGATAACTTCAGACCTTTGTATCAGCAAAGTTTTTAAATTAACGATAAGTCAGTAGTTTTGAAAATAACATCCTTAAAATAATTTTTGTGGTTAGAACTGTCTACTTTTGAAGGCTACATTCATCTAAATAAATAGAAGAATATAAACGAAATTCGGAACATTTTTTTTTTGCGTAGAAAATAGCTCCCACTGTTAATATAAGCTCCTGTGGTTGTGATAAATATACTCGTATTCGCACATCATTCTATGTTCTTGAAATTTAGAAATGTTCGATAAAATCAGAATTTGTTACATTCGCATACAAAATCTAAAATCTATTTGTCTTTAAAACACAGAATAGGGGCCTGCAAGCTTTTTGTTTGTTTGTTTCGAAAGAACCAAATCATAAAATTTTTAAACATTTAGGTGGGACAGGTAGCAGAGGCAAATCTACTCATACAGCATCAACAAAAATAAAATATTTTTTTTTATTAGGCAGGGTTTTTTTTTACGTAATATTTATATACATATGCTAACATTTACAAAAGAGAAATGAAATATTTCCATTTATTAATATACTTGCATTGCTCTAATACGTTGAAGGTAATTGTTTTTAGATGCTTCATCATACTGGAGTGGGAAATTTGCATGTCTTTTCAGTAAAGTTCTTTACCCACAATCATCAGGTAAGAAAGAAAAACTGTACGGCTATTTTAGTTCTTTCATTTTCAAAAATATTCCTTCACATTAATAAGCACTTCCAAAATCTTATATGAATTCTGAATCATATGACTTTAGTTAAGCATGCTTCCGAAAGGTATTTATGGATAGAGTTAGATCCATTTCTGTAAATATTATATTTAGCGTATCATCCTTTTGCAGATCAATCATTTCCAACCGAAGGTCTGATGGAAGATCCTCAAACGCACTGCCAAATAGATTTTGAAATATGGAATATTCTTGTACTTAACATAAATATTCAAAACACTAAGTTATAATGGTATTATTATAACAGTATTAACCCGCGAGTGATGGTTTTACATAATATATCGCGTGCCGAATTTTAAAAAAGACGGCAGACCATAATTTCGAGATTCATGGAAAAAACACGAAACAGGGAGCTGTTTCGAGCAGGAAGAGAGAGAGAGAGATTTATTAATTCATACACACACGAATGGTGTATTGAAATTTGGTGTTTTGTGCATGTATGAAATATATATGGTTTTCCGGGCTTAAGGCTCCCGAAAATAATAGTTTATTTTCAGTGATCACTCATGATCAATTATAAATATCGATTGCATTAAAGTTGAAAACTCTTCAAGCTATCGGAAGGCTGACGAACTCAATGTGAAGTTCACCACGAGAGGTTATGTGGAGCTTCCAGCAGCAAACGACTTCCTGTTGAGTATAGGCCAGCATTTGAAGAGCTGGAGAGATTTACTGTTTCTCGTGAACAAATTGAGAACTTTTTTGCTGGTAAACGATTTATTTAAGAAGTACAATAAAAAAAGTGTAATGGAGTTAAGTATGGAGATCTGAGAGGCCTGGCAATGAAGCCTCTTCTTCCGATTCGATAAATGTCCCTAATGATGTCCACATTGAGCTTTGTGACACCGGTAAGAAACTTGAAAAATTGTCTTCATCAGTGTATTTGAAATTAATAATTAATTATATGTGGTTCACTCAGGATAAACCGTTATATTTTTGGAAAGATTTATCTCTAATTCATTTTTTGTATTGCAGTATTTTTATACCTGAAAAAGTATTTTAAATGTGAGATTTTTTTTTTTTTTTTTTTTTTTAATCAGAAGAAGACAATTACAAAAATCGATAGAAAATTTTTTGAACTAATTGATATTTGTCACAGAGTTATTTATTTATTTCAGATTTAATTCCATAGAACACTGCAGTTAAGTTGCTTTGCAGACGATGACCATTAGGCAACCTGCTCGTGATGGGCACCGTTATTCTAAACCACTATAAGCAATAGAAGATCCAGGAGATGAGAATGTGGGAGTTAAGTGCTTTCATCTCCCTTCCGTTATCATTTCACTCAGAGACGAAATAACATGCCACTGGAAGAAATCACAGCCAAATTTAAAAGTATTTATATTGTTATTTCCCAGCAAGCTATTTGTTGTGTCAAAGCACAGGACCGAGCTATTTATCACGTGTAAGTTTTTAGTTCTTAATTTGGGAATATGATTCCTGAGTTGGTATTTAATTTATTTTTAGATTATTAAGAAGTAAATAAGTGTGAATAATGTACGAAATAAACAAACAAGAATTTTCAAAAATTGGCATCCTCCTGTAGATTTTTTCAGGATACGCCAGTAACTGTAAGGAGGAAAATATAGGATAGGGGATCTAAAATGTTGGGTCGAAAAGGGGAGTGAAACCGCCCACCAGTGGGCGTTGAAGAATATTTCTTCAACGCCCCAAAATTAGCTTTATACTATATAAAGCTAATTTCGGGACGTTGAAGATCAACTGTCCTCTCCTAAGATATATTCGCAAAAACACCCAAATTCTTGATTAGTACTAAAAATCGTTGGACACATGATTCAACAAATAATTTTAAATGTAAAGCAAGATCAATCCCGATCAAAAGCAAGAAGTTATTATAATTTTTTTTTCTGAACCCTTTTGACCAGTACACGAAGAGTCAGGCTCAGTTCCAAGCGTCATATTAAGCTTATAGTGTTTTCTACTTTTCTTCTCAAAGCTAGATTACTGCTTTTAATTGCATGGAATTAAATGCATACGAAAGGGTGAAAAAAATAATATTTGTGTACTGCTTTCTTTTTATGACTTTTGGAAGTATTTTGAAATATTTATTAAAGATCAAACATTTTACAACTACATTATTGATTTAAAGAATGGAAGACGGTGATGTTTTTTTTTTTTCCCTTCCTGAAAAGGGGACGATGAGTAATTTGTTTTTCGAAAAGGGATAGACAGGCCAAAAGAAGTTTAGGAGTCTAGATCTAATTGAAGAAATCCGTTGTCATTAACTCATTTAAGAAATCGGATCGTTAAGACGTACTATGTACAATCATAAGAAATTAAGCATTGGAAGATAGGTGACACGTGATTGGTTTGGTTTTATTGACGTCGTGCTAGAAGCAACAGGTGGGCTACTGTTGACGATCCTCTTAATTTTGAACCTCGATCAAGTGACAAGGATGACACATGAATTGGCACCTCCCTGTCTTAACTTCCACTCCCCGCCCACGGGAGGAATTTGAGCCTCGACAGATTTAACGTGCATCAACCCGGCTACAAGGCGGGTCTTTAGTGGAATCAAGGTTCGAACCCACCATTCGACAAAAACCGCCGGCTTCAAGTCCGCTATTATGACCACTAAGCTACAGAGATCACGTGACGCGTAAAAATAGATATGCGAGAAGATGAATATTTATCTCTTTTCCAAAAAATAATTGGAAATAGGTTCTATATGAAAAATATCAAGAAAACTTCAGCTTTTACTGTATTAAAATCCAGATAAATTCCAATGTACCTATACATATATCTGCATACAAATGGGCCTACTTCTGGAATCAACCATTAAATATTACGATACTTAAAGTCCTCACGTCGGATTGGTGTGGAAATTAGGAGAGTGGGGTACCGCTCTGGTGTGATCTTTGTCACTCGACCATGACTTAAAATCACGAGGTCTGTCGTCAATATTTGTCGAGTTGCTTCTAAGAGCGACGTTAATATACAATCTATCTATCTAATAAACATCGAGTATCTGAAATAAAAAAGCTTTAATTTTCTATTTCCATAAACCTTTTTCTGTGCATTTTTCATCAAACACATCCAAGACATTGTATCAAAGTTGCAATTAATTCTGATCACAGTCCGTTTCATAAGCAAACTCACTTTATAAACATCCTGCAATTGTGAGAAATACAGAAGGAAACAAACTACTCTGATAATTATATGGCTGTTGACTTAATAATACATAAAACTGCACTTTAAATACAAAATTGGTTGGATAACTTGGCAGACTTTCAAATTTCCTTAAGCTAATGATCTTGAGTTGGCGATTTTTTTTTTCTCTCTCTCTCCCTTATTATTTTAATTGTTTCTTCGAGATAGTTTCTCTGTTACCCACAAACCGCAAATTCACCAGAGGACAAGTTAAAATAAAGGTCGACGTAGCCAACGGCACTTTATAATTGGAAGCTATTCCTGACAGAAAAAAAAAAGGTAAAAAAGTATAAATTACTGTGGCAGTGGCACTACTTCGAACGAACTATGGCAATTACACCATAGACCCTAAAGTGCACAAAAAATATAATTAAAAAAAATAAGGTTTATACAGAAAAAAAATATTTCTGTTATCGCCCTAAGGTTAAGTTGATGATAATTACTTCATTGTTTACAATCATATCTAAACTAAGCTGATTTTTTTTTCAGCATTTAATATTCACTTAGATATACAGTAAGGCTTTATACCGCTAAGAAGCCTTTGGGGCATTTTTTTTTTTTTTTAATTTGGAGCCCTACATATTTTGAAAAAGAAGTCATTTTTCGAAGAAGGCGAAGTTTCTTATTGGTGGGACCACAAGTAAATTCTCGTATGGCTCAGAAAACAGTAAACCGCAATTTTTTCAAAGAGAGCTTCTGCTTCTGTTTTCTGTAATGAATAAAAGAAAGCAGTCCGACCCCTTTAACGCACGGTAGTGGAGATCCAGGATTAACAGTATTAATATAAATTGAGCAAAAAAATGAAAAAATCAAATACATATTCATCAATAAGCAGTTAACGTTGTCCTAAACCTTTCTCTGATGATTATCATTACCAACAAACTAATGGAGCCTATCTACATTCTTTAATCATCCACGTAGTGTAGACTCTGGTAGATTAAGTTCTCTGACAATTTCGATTTGTCCTGCCCCTTTTAGAATTAGTTCGATAACATTGAGTTTTTATTCGATCGCAGAAGCCTTTTGTTGACTTTTGTACTCTTAAAAATTATTTTTAATTTTTATGGGAATTATATATACAAGAAAAACTCTTCATAACTCTCAAAATTACAGCAATACAAAAAAGGTTGAAGGTGGAGTTAATCACACTGACCGTGAGATCTTAAAAAAACAATCTGTTATAAGATAATCAGAAGAAATAATCCAAACTGGAACGAGAAATGAGTCACTTTACGAGAAATGAGGTATCTAAATATGTAAAATAGCAACACAAAAAACGTATTAATGGCTGCTCTTAAAAGGATTAGTTTGTTTAGTTTAGTTTAGTTTTTATTAACGTCGCACTAGAAGCAACACGAGGGCTATTGGCGATGAACCTCGTAATTTTGAACCACGGTCAAGTGACGAGGACGACACCTGAGCTGGCTCCTAACATCCACACCACGCCAAGGGTGGACTTTGGGCCCCGAACAGATTTAACGTGCATCAGCCCCGGCTACACGGAGGGTCTTTGGCGGTCAAGGATCGAACCCGGCTCTTAAAAGGAAGCCGAGACGTCATACGAACAAAAGATTAATGTTAATTTCCTGAAAATAAAAATAAAAAATGATGACGTTATAATTTATAGGAGGGGTATCACAAACTATTGCTTTTCGAGGGAGCCGTAATAAAACCGAATGTAAAATAGACTCACGTGTTAAATCGAATGGGGTTTTATTCCAAAGGAACGAGAAATTTGAGTTTTCGTTTAATATTCATTTATTAGTTAAGAGAGAGTACAGCAAAATAAAATAAAATGTAGTTGAATCTGGAAACACTCCAGTTAATCAAAATGTATGAAGCTAAAATACCTAACCTTTGGAAACGTTTTCAACAAAATTCAGAAATTCTCCTTCAGCTAGCTAAGAAGTAAGTAATTTTGAGCCTCTGGGGCACGTGTTCTTGACCGCGCGAAATAAGAAAAAGATGGGTGCCAGTACATTAAAAAAAAAAAGCCTTGTTATTGCATAATAGAAGCAAAAGTAAAATACATACTGAAAAAATTATTAAGGCTTTAGAAACTCATTGGGAAAATCATTGGACGTTATTAAAAATCAATAATAATAAAATGTGTTGAGAAACACAGCATTGTAAATTTTTAATTCAAAAGGGAAGGGGGGATTAATAGTCGTTGATCGATTTTTCAAAAACCTTAATGTTGCGGATCAATGTCAATTACGGTACAAATATCTTAATAATTTTTTTAAAGTTATCTGCACGTAAAATATTAATTCTAGTCAATTGAAAAATTAATATTAACTAAATAAAATATTAAATAATATCTGAATAATATTAAAAATATCTGATAAAGAAATAAGTAAAAAGTAGAGTACAAAACTCCTAAACAATGTACTTTTTTTAATATGCTTCTTAAATTTGTTTTTCATAAACACATTTTTTTGAAGTATTTTTTCCCAAGAATTTATGTATATAAAAAGATTTAAAATAGTAGATAAACAAAAAGATTACATCGATCATTACGATTATTAATAATTTTGACTAATGCATGATAATTTATGGATATAAATATTTATAAGCGGCAATCAAAGACAGAAAGTGGAAAACTGAACGATTTCGATTAACACCTGCAGTGTAATAAATTCGATTTACAACAAACAATCAATATGACACAGAAAATAAAATAAATAAATTGAAATAAATAATCACCTCTGCAGATAAATCATTACATTTCGTGAGAAAGAAAAAGTCCTGCATTTTTTTTTTTTTTTTTTTGGTAAAATCAAGCATAAGGTGCGTGTGCCAAATTTGGTAATTTTCGGTGCATTATCAATTTTATTCTGTCAGAATTTCATCTAATAATATTAGATGAATTTTTCAACTCTTATTATAATTTGGTCACCTATGTTAAAAGTCGCCAAAAAATGCTATAATCCTGAAACTACAATGTATACTGCTTTTTTTTAATAATTTAATTGGCATAGGAAATCCTATAAACTCTCTGATATTTAAAAACTATTACTGAACTGAAATCTTTTTTTTAAAATCCATTGTTAGATTTAAGACTACCCCCCCCCCTCCGCGCAGGTACAAATTATGTATTTGAGAGAATTCTCGTTTGACATCAAAAGGATTTTATTCGCAATTTGCATGCAAAGACGAGATAAATGAAAGCTTGTCAGAGTGTAATCCAAACCACTCTGTCGCAAAGCGATCTTCCCGATGAAAATTCCACCAACAAAAAAAGAGAGAAAGAAGAAGGCAAAAAAAAAAAAAAGTGTTCCACGCTCGAAGTGGTAAAGAAAAGTAAAAATATCGCATTTCGGTCCCTGCCAGATTCCTGACTCATACCGCGGTATGTCGCGTCCCTATTTCCGGCAACGAGGGTGGAGGGGGTCGCAAGTGGCACATAGATCCGTCGCGCCCTATATCCCAAACGATTATTACTGTCATTCCATTCCGTTTTGATGCAAAATCTTCACTCCCTGCCCCCAAGGAACAAAAGACAGTCCCACTGCAAGATTCTGTGCGTGTTATGGATAATATATAGATTGGTGTTAGTTTTATTTTGATGTTTCCTGCCAGAAGCTTTAAATAGATATTTAATGTTGGAGATGGTCTCGGATGCGATTAATTCGACGGGAATTTTCGAAGGAAGAAAAATGTAGATGGATAAAGCGATAATATTAGTATAAATAGATATTGGAGAATGTGTGTCAAGAGCGAAAATTAATCATTTAAAACGGGGGTTCTTCACCGATGAATCCGCTTAGGGCGTAACCTTCTTTTTTTTTTTTTATTGGCCTCCTATGAATTTTTTTTAATTAATACACTGATTGTAACAATAAACGTAAAATTTTAATGTGTGAGCCCTATGTAATTTATAATAATTGATGCATTATAAGGGCGTTCAAAAAGTATCCGTGTTAGAAATTGGTAATGGGAATGAATAATCCCTGTAGCATTGACTAATGATTGGTCTTCCTTTTCCTGAGATTCCTTAAGCTCACTTTTTGGATCCCAAAAAATCGTCACTGCTATTTTCCCGACCGATGAGATCGTCTTTGCTTTCTTTGGATCAGATCCTTCCTATTATTTTGATTATTACTTAGTTTACTGTGAATAATGATGAATGAATGACATTGACAATTGGACGCAAAATGACAGCGATAACTTGACACGGTGGTCATCAAGACTGTAACGGACTCTCCCACGTATTTACCGTCAACTAACCTTAAGGGCTTTTATAATGACGTTATTTGCTCGAGAACCTCGACTTGTGGATAAACCTATGTAAATTAGCTTTGCTATTTATTGAAATGAAGTGAATAATAAAGTGATCGGGTAGTTCAAATAGTGAGAAAAGACGTGTTCAATTACAACGAGGAGTTTGAAATTTGAAGAATCTTTTATGAACACAGCATTCGTTCCAATAAGTTATTCGGTTGTCAGATAGCTGAAATTGGGATTGGATCAAGTATATTTGTTCCTGACTCGGATCCATTTCTTGGATTATTGAGATAAATAAAAATTTTACTTAATATTTGGTTGATTACGCGAGAAAGTGTTATCCAATCAACATTCATAATGGAATAATTGCTTTGTGATCATTCAAATAGAATCTATTGAAGGCTGTTTGAGTTTTTTGGTTGATTCTACATTCATTGATCTCTTATTGAAATTTATTGGCTCAAATAAATAGAAGCGAAGCCAATGCATGACATAATTAACTTACGAATCAGTGTCGAATTTGTTTTGTTAACGTTTAACAGATGATAGTCTTCAATGGTAACACCTGCTTTCCTTATCAACATTATTTGTCTACAAGCACATGCACTTTTTCAGCCACCCTAGTAATTGTTACAATAAATATAATTACATTACAATATTTGTCTAAGTTTTTAATAAATCTATACGATTTAGATGCAAAAAAAAAAAAAAAATCCTTGTGCTTATTTTAAAAAGTGACATCAATTTTACTTTAGCACGTACGGAGATTTTATAAATGCGAAAAAAAAATGCTTTAAATCATTTCTTAAGACTCTTTCCACTACAAACTATGTAGATCTATAGCCATTGATCCTTGTGATAAAATTACGTTAATTATAGTATAATTCAAAGTTTAAATAAGCAAAATAACAAGGCGGCTTTGGAACTACTTATTAATCTTTATTTTACATAGTGATAATAAACACATCCTCATCTTTTCTTTAGCTTCTTTAGATCGATTTACATGCTTAGTTGAATATACCTTGAAACGGCATTCTGCTACCTGTCTCGTCTGTCAGCTTGAATGTTATTTTAATCATAAGATTTAAATTTCATCTTAAGAACAAGCAAAGACCAAACGAATAAAATGTCAACTCTTTGTGGAATATATGTTTATTAACTCATCTAATAAGGGAGAGGGAGAAGCTCTCAGATAGTTTATTTTCTTTATCCACGAGATCTAACATGCTCTATAATCTATCAAAGAATGCGCCTTCCGGAATATGTTACGAGTACCTCCTGCGATTTTTCTGACAGCATTGGGTCCTAATTTTACCTAATCCACTGTACAATCCAGAATAATTCCTCACACATCACATCAACACCCTTCTTAGTTCTGCAAGCCTTATTATCTTCAATTCTGCGTCGCTTTTATATGACTTGATTATATCTATTCACTCCATTTCCGAAGTTTACTTAATTTGTATCACGTTCCATTTGATTAGGAAGAAGCTGGTAACTTAAACATAAAGTCAGAAAAAAGACCCAGATATTAGCTGAAAGTAAAGCAATTGGCGAATAGTTCATGTTAGAACTTTTTCAATTTTTTATGAATTATGTATCTCGTTTCAAACGGTTTCAGTTGGCACGATTTTTCGAAGAAAGTGTTTACGAAGTAAATCAAGTGATAGATGTATTTCCTAATTTCATTACTAAATGTGAATCTTGAGGTATTTATGCTGTTTTTGTAATCATTCTGAACTCAACATTACTCTGAATTAAAAAATAATTATCCCTTTTTTCTTCTAAAATTAAATTATCTTTCAGTTACATGTCATTCTGTTACATTTTGAAATTGTTTCTCTGCATAAGTAAACGTAATGTTGGAATATATAACATCTATAACTTAAAATACTTAATTAAAATTTTTAAATAAAAAGGTGACATTAAATATATAGTAGAAAATTTACTCTTCCTCGGAAAATATATCTGTTAGATAAAGCTATTATTTTCTGGATTATATTACAATCATGAGAATCTATTTTCCGCACTGAATTTTTAACTTTAAAATCAAAGCTTATTTAGCTAATTTTATTTCAGTATAATTTTGAAACTGATGAACTTTGTCAATATTTTCAACGATTGAAGTCTGTGTATTTTGTACAGGAAGATTTTATGGGGGGATCTCCATTATAAGATTTTTCACAACTACGAAATATCCTTACAAAGACACTATTTTTTAAATCAGCACAATATTAATGCTTTCTAAAATTATGCAATTTTATATAAATTCCAGTCGAAACATTAAATTTTACAAAAGATTTAAATTAATTTAAATACAATTATGATTTAATGAATCGCTATCTAAAACAGGCAAAATAGCGTTAAATTTACTACAATCAAATTTTCTTCGATCGTGAACCTACAAAATCAGAAATTTTCCGACTAAATTACAATTCGGTAACATTTCAGAAAAGTCGAAACGAATTAACATAAACAAGAACTTTCAAGGTAGTAGTATTCCGTAATCAGTTGTTGTTGTTTTTTTTTTTTTTTTTTCCCACTTAGAATAACAAACCACGAAGAAAAACAAAAGGTGAAATATCTGTAACGACAAAGAAAATGTTTTAAAAACAGTTCGAGCTATAATTATATAGTTTTGATTTAATTCAATTACATAACGAATCGCAAATAAATATCTAGCAAAAGTTTTAAGAAATACCATTTTGGAATATAATTACCCGCATTTATCCATTCATATCGAAAAATTTAGTTACAAGGACGTAATTATACGGAATATTATTTCACTGATGGATATTAAATGAAAAGATAATGGTTGGTAGTGAAATCTAAACCAATGTTTAAAATTAATAAATACGGAAAAAGTTTTATAACAATCACACATTTATGCAAATGTCTTTTCCATTAATTTGTTTATATTTGTATCGAGAAGGAGGATTACGAAAACTTAAATTTGTTAGTTAATTAGCTTTATGGAACTTAAATAGGTTAAAATCCATAAAATGTGATTGAATTTAATTCGTACGTGAATTGTCTTTGAACTTTTCTTGTTTGCGAAATATCAAATGCCTCTCTCGCTCGTTTTCCGAATATAATAGGTATTATCTTCAATTGAGAGCAAATGGGTATTTTTTTTATAAATTAAGAAAAGTTGCTTGTAGGTATTCATAAACTTTTTAGATTTGAGGTTAACATTCTAAAGAATCTTTTTTGAACAGTACACACAGTCTGAAATAGTCGCTTAAGATGCCAGAACCACAGTATGCCATGAACTTAAAATAGCATTTCAGAAACAAAAATGGAGACAACTGTAGGATGTGGTTAATTTTTTTAGAGAAATAAGAAAATCATAAACTCGTTTTACATCAGGTATTTCCTATAAATGCACCTGTTATTTCGAATTTCAACTACCGCTAATTGGGAAAAGAAATATAAGAAATGGCTTCTACTTTGATGCTCAACAAATTTAATCTGTATTTCTTTATGGTTTTGCCTGCAAATCAGGACGAGAAAAATAAACGTTAAAAAAAAATCAACAAGATGATTCCCAATTATTGATTGTAGAAAAAATATTGTTGAATATCTAAGAAAAAAAACGAGAGAATTTTTAACGCAATAAATAATAGATAAGCTTTCTAGAACCAAAGTCTTTAATAGTTGTGATTATGTATGAGACTGTATGAAATTATCTAACATATTAATAAAAAAAAATTTAATTCAATTTTAATTAATGGGATCGTGTAGAAAATTAAGTGTAATTTTTCTTTTTCTTATTCCCAATATTAATTCATATTGTTAATACTTAAAATAATAATTATTTTTATTTTATTATTATTATTATTTAAAAAAATTTACACTATTTTTATTGTTTATTGTTATCTGGCGATTGCTGAAAGGATTTCCTTAGAAACATCACCTGATAAAAATTTTATAAATAAGATATATGTATGAGTTACTTATACTTTGTGCTTAAAATTTCTAAAAATACACATTAATTTAACGTATTTTGTAAAAAAATTACGTGTATTTTACATTTATTTCTTGTATCTAAAAGTTGGAACCCTTAAAATAGATTTGCAAGGAATATCAAAACTTTTTAAAATGTTGAATAATTGAACAATAAAATGTCAACATTTTAAATGAAATTTGTTGGAAAATAATGAGTAAGATAATAGCGTTTTTTAGATCTTAATTTCAACAAAATTTTAAAAATATATCAATAAGCAACCATAAATCGATAATATACATATTTTTCTTATGATTTAACGTTGATTCTTAAATTTTTTTAACTACCACAATATTTAAATCATAGTAATACTCATTTCATTTAATCATCCATAGCTCTTTCAGTGCTGAACGACGATATATCGTCATTGCTGTTTATTTTTTACTTATTTTTGCTTATACGTATTACTTAAATATCTTAATGTATTTTTACTTATTTATTTTACATTTTTTTTCTTTTAAGAAAAATAAATTTGAAAAAAAGAACAATGCAATTCGTTGCGGATAAACAAAATTCGCCACCACACGGACTGTTTTCTTTGGAACACATTAAAAAGTGTTTGTTTAATTTAATTTATTATATCACGTGACCCATAACAAAATTCAGGTTGTTCGCTGTATAATATAGGCATATCAATATTAAAGTCAATTGACCCAAAAACATTCCAAGAAAGAAGCCAAATTTTAAAAAAAAAATTAATTCGAAAATCTTAAGGCAAAAATGGCTGTCTTACAACTGTATCAAAATTCTGAATAATTTTATTTGTTTTTAATCATTTATTGATTACTGATTGCAAATGGTTTAAGGTAATACTTCAATCTATAGATGAATAAAGTACTTAGTTTTTAGATGTATTTTTCAATCTAATAAAAAATTAAGAGGAAGTTACGAGATATTTTTGAAAATTTAGTTCATTATAAGTGAAAGTAGGCATCAAACATATACACAAAAATACAATAAAATTTTGAAAAGTGGTCTGCTACTACATTTTGGGGTTAACTAAAACAATATCCCCTTTGGAAGCTGATAAAAATTGCTAAGATTTTCAAAAGTGTTACGCACGATGATAGAATGTAGTTCGGCACTAAAAAGAGTTAATAATTATTATCCTCTCTTTTTGCAACGCTGAAAAAACACTAACACCACATCATTAGGTTTTAACTATTACATTTAACAATAGGGAATTATTTTCTACTACTCATCATTACAAACAAAATATTACACAAACATACAAATCACTGTTGATTAGGTATTTGACATTTTGGTATAATGATATCAAAACGATGAAAGTTTAAAATTACATCTGTTAAAGATTATTATCACTCTAATTAAGGAATAAAAATATTTTGTAAAGCGATAACAGTTAATTTTTTCCAATCCAATAGTGATATTATTCTAATAAATATTCCCTCGGATTTACAGAAATCAAAAATTTCTTGAGAAATAGAGTGCTTTAATTGGGATATTAAAAATAGATTATTGTGTAAAGATTTATTTCTATTTTTTACAGTTTACTCAATACATATTTACAATACTAAAATATATTCAATTTAATAATTTATCGGCTGCTTTAATTTTAATATCTGATCCGCATACCAATGTCTACTTTATTTATCTTTTGCGCCTATTTTAATATTTAATTTTATAATGGATTTTTATGGAATTATCATCTGTTTTATTCTTTTTGTTGTTAAATTTGGAATCATTTTTATACTTTTAGAATGTTTAGTATTCTTTAAAGAATTATCAGTGTTCTATGAAAGTTTGAACTCAGATGTGATGTAATACTGTTAAATGTTGTTCTAAAATGCGATGGTTCTTTCAAAGATTTGATCTGTTTCATAGATTTGAATAATTCTTCAAATTGGAATAAAATCGGTTAGATTTAAAGATCATCGAATAGAATTTTCAATTTGGAACATAAGATACCTGAAGATCATAAAATAAATATTTAATCATATAAATATATTAAATAAAAATAGAGGGAAAAAATCGAGTAAAAATTAAATGGCATATAGGTTTTTAATTTTTCAGTTAGTAATCTTTCACCATTGCATTGAAAAAATATTGACAAATATTTCTAACTTTTTTAAAAAAAAATAATAATGAATGAAATCTATTGGGAATGTACTGTTAGGTGAGAATAAACAAATAAATAGATGTTGCTCCTTGAATCTAACTCAATTTAAAAGCTTCTATTTAACTTTTTTTCTCCTGTGAGCTTTGACAATTTTAAAGTATTACTGTAACAAAAATGCAAAATTAATATAATTTAACATCTAAAATTTAACGCTTGAGTACCGAAGTTATAAATTAGGAAATTTGTTTACCTTGTTTCCATCTACGCTGGAAAAGATTTGGCTCATTTTAAATCAACGCTGGTCTAGATCAGGGACTCTCAAACATAAGCTAAAGGAAATTATTCGAAACTTTAGTGAGTTTTAATAAAAAAAAAATTTAGTTGCCTTTATTTTCAGATATAATTGTTGAAATATTTTCTTTTCATTTCTTATAAATGAATGTTTTCAATAAATAGCATTACTAATAGCTGAATCTGTCGTAATGAAAACCATTCAATACCTTAATATTCATAGTCAAAATAAAGTCAATATTCTGCTACTTGACGAACCATCAAGTAATTGAAAATTTTAAATATTAAATACTTTTAATGGATTATTTTTATTTGGAAAATTATTATTTACGCATTACCTCCATTGATGTGAACTAAGAAAAAGAAATATTTCAATAATTGTTTAACATGTGTGTCGTATTAAATGCAACAGGAGGACTATTAATGATGCACCTCAAATTTTAAACTACGGTCAAATGACGAAGGCAACATCTGAACAAGTACCCTTCTTGTACACTACAAGTATATCACTCATTTTTTTAAAAAATATTTGAATTGTTTTTCAGTGTGACTGGTTTCTTGCGTAATTTAATTTTATTTTATACATGCAAGTATATTCAACATATGCGAATGATAAGTGGGTTCGGAAAGGGGGTGGGGGAGAGTCGGTTATGTTATGGATAAGTAGTTTTCATATTATTAGAAAAAGTGTTTATGAAGCAAAAAGACATTAAGCTCTCTTAATCTTAAACTATATGATGCGTTCTTGACGATAAACTGTTTTATTCTGTGAGTCTTCATTCAAGCAACCTGGACAACTTTTGAATTGGTATGTTACTCTTCGAATATCCACATCACTCCATGTTTGATTGATTTTTTTATTAATGCTCTTCAAAATATCATGAGGGCTATTGGCGACGGACCTCGTAATTTTGAGACACGGTCAAGTGAAGACCTGAGCTGGAAACCCCCTTCCCAAACTTCCATACCAATTCATGTAAGGACTTAGAGTCTCGACAGCAAAACATGCATTAATCTCGCAATGGATCAGGAATCGAACCCGCGACTCGAAAAAAAAAACTCCGACCATGACTACTCGAATACCACGACCGCAATACTCCAAGAAAAGGTCAACTTAAATTTAATATGAAATAGTCTCTATCATTCCATATAATTGTCTTCAGTGGATTAGAACTTGAACCCGCTATTTATTATTTCCATCAAGTCCTCCACAATCGGGTTAATTTAATACTTGACTTTACTAGTTATAGACTTTCATCAACCAGAATTTTTTTTTAAGCTCTTATGAAATATTGCAGTATTTATATCGAAAAGCAAAAAAATTAATACATCATAAATTGAAAATTTAATATTTAAAGCGTGGAAGAAATTTCGATGTTATGAAAATTATTGAAGAAATTACTAGTGCAATGCTGGATATGAACGAAAATGTCAATTTTTATATAATATATATAACATTTTATCAATAGCAATTCTTTGATTTATTATTTAAATAAGGCAAAAAGTTAAAAGTTTTTGCATGAAATATAAAGATTTTTCAAAACATTTTTATAATAATAAATTTTATGTCACAATTTTTTCCCGTATTCAATTAACTGAAAGTTTTTTTTACTAACGACGAATCAAATGAAAGTGTACAATAATTTTTATTGTTATATTTCGTTAACGTATGCGAGTATATTATTATTATCATTGACACACACACATTCTTTTCAAGTCGTTAAAATTTGAGTCAACTTGTTTTAGAATACATGACGTTAAAATAAGGTTATATTTTTTTTAAAAAACCCACCAAGATATTTTCTAATTATAAGTAGTAATTTAATTTATTCATTTGAATACAACAATTCAATACATTCAATAGAATTTGATTTATGTTTTTCGATTTCAAAAGAGGTGTGCTGCAATTTTGTCTCCAATTTTATTCAAACCGAAAGAGGTCAGAATTAATTTTACGTTTTAGGGCTCAATCCATCTTTTACCTATTGTTATTTTTCATTCCAAATGCACTAAAAATATAAAAATGCAACCTAATTCTAATGTTTTGTTATCAGTCTGTGTCTAGTTCCTGCGTACAATGCATTATCTAAGCATATGTGAGAAGTTTTCGTTTGATATTAACAGGAATAATAACGCATGTTATTTTTTTCCCGCCGCTTTTCCAAATGGAATCCAGTTTCAAAAATAAAAACGAAAACTTCCGCTTTATATTGCGTTGTATTTTATATTTTAAACTAAAATTCTTTCTCGTACATAAATATGTATGAATCTTTCATTGGAATCTTCTATTAATCATTCTTTGTGGTTAATCTTTATTAATAATTCATTAAAAAAATAGAACATTTTGGGTATTTGTTTTTTAATGAAATTCTTAACTAAGGCAAACAATAGAATGATTGAATTCGACTCGATTATTAATGGCACTAAAGAATACGTCGCTTGAAGTCTACACCCATTAGACATTATCCGTTCACTTGGAGTTTTTTTACTGCTTAATTTGATTGTTTATTAACAAAATGTCCTAGGTGGAGTTTTAAATTTCTTTTCTTAGCTTCTTTGTTTATTTTAGCATCTTGTGGTTTCCGTATACTGAAAGAAGTAACGTTTTATAAAAAGAGTATAAAATATTTTATATGTTTTAAGCGTACGTTATTTATGTAAAAAAAATCACCAAGAAAAATGTAGCAGGTGTTCCAGTAAAAATTTAATATCCAAGCTATTTTGACAGGTATTTGGAGACAAGTTTTTCATATATGTTCAAACATATAGAAAGGGAAAAAGCTCATACAAGGTCTTAAGAGGCGAATTAAAAAAAAAAGGGATTTTAAAAAAATCATGAAATTGACTAATGTAAGAAAAAAATTTAAGTCAAAATTATTGGGTGTATTCTATTTAAGTTTTGTTTAAAAAAGACTTAAATATTTGTTTTTAAATTAGCATAAAACGTGAATATCAATCTCATGAAAAAAAGGCAAATAAAATAAAGGAATGTTAATAAGAATAATGACATGATAATAATGATCATACAAAATTTTCTTTTATTTAAATCATGTTAACTATTTTATTCAAAATGCTCCGCTGCAGATTATAGGAATAATAATTATTATTATTTGTCTCTGAAATGATCTGGATTTATGTTTTCCTTCTCTACATAAAATATAATTAATTAATTTTCTATTCAAAATTTTTATTCCCTAATAATGTTCTTATTGACTGCATGTATAAATGCATGTAACACTTATAATCTTATTATATAATATTATCAAAGAGTCAATACGTAATAAGCAAAGTAAAACTAAAGTCATGTAACGTCTTCTGTATTTATTAAAGCATAAGAAAATTTAACTATAAAGATTGACATCTTCTGATAGAATAATTGATGCGAATAGATAACCAAGTTTTGAAGAATTTTCCAATTTTTCCCGATTATTGCAAAATAATAAATAAAATTAGAAACTATATCATTTAAATTTTGGGAATGAAATCTTAAAGTAGCTTCAGTTGATTGTCATTAGTTTGTGTATAATTTCTATTATTTTATCAAAATATTATTAATAAACCAAATTACTTAGTATATTATACGAAAAAAGTCATCTTAAACCTAACTGTAACTGTGAAAATATTCAAGGTTAGCAAATTAAGAAAACCGGAATTCAACTGTTATTTCATTTTTTCCTTATTTAATACGAAAAGAATTTTTCACAAAAAAAATGTATCTCTTGGTCAGTATTTAGGATTTACTTGTATTCACTTTTAAGGAGTTATGAATTATTTTTCTCACGCAAACCACTTAAAAACTGTTTTTTTTTCATTCCCCTCCAATCACATTAATTACCTTTAATTTTAATCTCCTAGTAAAAAAGGGGGATATTATGTTGAAATGTGCAACGTAAAAGAACAATAGTAAACTTAAAGTATTGATTGAAAATTATTTTTAAAACAAAAACTAAAATTACATTAAAGTAACTAATAAAGTAACATCGTCAATACCTTTTTAAATGTAATCAATCAACCTGAATTAATTACAAGTTGTATTAGTTATCTTTTGCACTTTACACTTGCTAATAATTTTCTTTTCCATAGCATAATTTCCAACACAAAAATGTTTAATGTAACGCTTTACACGTGTATACTATTCAGTTTTAATGGTTATCAAGCCATGACAAAATTTCAAGTCTAGAAATACAATCAATTTGATTATTAATGGGTATGTTCTTTATATAACGATTTAGATATTTTTTGTAAAATCTACATTTCAGATTTACTCAAGTTCTTGTAAAATATCCCGATATTTTTAAATTATATTTCATTTCGAAACAGTTGCAGAGTAATAATTCTAATTAACAAAGTTATAATTCTTTATGTTTTACTATAGTTATTTATTGATCTGGATCTCTTAACGCTTATAATATTACGAACACATGAAACACTAAATAATAAAATATTTAAAATAAAAATAGATATTAAGTAGAAAAATTAAATGGAACAAGAACTGATTCCAGCATAGTCAAAAAGCAATGCCCGGATGAGGACCACATATGCGGGTTAAACTATTATAGTTTGATGATACCAACCTTCCTCCTTTGTGACTTGGTAATCTAATATAAAAATTACCAAACAAAAAAGATGGCAAAAAATAAAAGAATGAGAAGTTCATATTGAAAAAGATTTGAAAAAAAAAAAAAAAATCTGAATATTGTACAAGTAATGCACAAAAAAGAAAAGACAAAAGAATACAAAGAAAAGAAAATTGAAACAAGAGGGCATATACTTAAAGTAATCTTCAACGAAACGAAGTGCCTAAATTGAAATATTATGTTATATTTGTTGGATATCAAAGGGGGTGTTGTTTTAGACAGCGATATAATCAGAGCATTTTTCAAAATTTTACCGTAAAAGTTTTTGCTTATGTGTTTGATTCTTGCTTTCTAAGGATCAGAATATTAATGAACTTAATTTTCAAAAATATGTCGTAATAAGTTTCTCCTAAAAAATTTTATTAGATTTAAAATAACACATATGAAAAAATTAACTCATTTTAAGGCAGTGACAATTACATTTATTGCTTAAAGTATATTTTAATACTTCATCGCTTGCTTTAATTCTTATATTTAATTGAAAAATTTAACAATTTTTTAAGAAAAAGTTAACATCTTTGGAGTATTATCAACTTGATTAAAATTTTCTTTCAATTGAGTGCCGGTCGGTATTTGCTGTCGGTTTGCAACAGTTTGCATAGATCCACTTTTATATTCACTCTGGCGGATTCGACTTGAACTATTCTGAAGCAGAACTCGATAAAGACATTAGCTGTAGATGAAAATTAATTTATGCGAAAGTGAAGAGAAAGAAAAATTAATACTTTACTCTGGATCACTTTCCCCAACATCTGTTTATTTTTTTTTATTCTCTTTTACATGGATGTAGTAAGCATTTGTTTATTTTGTTTGTGGACAACATTTTTTCAATATAAATACATTATTGTAAAAATGTAGTAGTGTTTCGGAGAAATCGGTTCTAATATATCCTCTCAACTAATTTCATTTAAGAAAATTGATTTTAGATACGAAAATGTTGACATAGGAGCTCTCTTATGCAACGAACTAAACTTGCATCTCAAGATACTGCAGTAAAAGTTTGCATATAGATCTCTAAATTTTGAATCGTTTGAATAAAGTTGACACATCCATCGACAAAGAAAAAGAGCATGGGCACACCAATCAAGCAATAACCACACCAATAACTGCGGTGGCGATAAGAGTATTTAGAGCTTTTGTTTTCATCTTTTTTGCTTCTAATAATGTAAACTCGGGATTCTGTACAGAGCTCACTTCTACATTGTAAAAAATTATATTAAATATATTTATAATTCTATAAATAACTAAGTTTTTACCTCGAAGTATACTTTTTATTTCAATTTAATGAGTCGTATTCCATATATTTTAATTATTGTGTTGTTTTGCTTCGAAACACATGGCATGGAGGGTAGTGTTGCCCCTTTAGTGGAAAATACATACAGGATGTTTCGAAACTCACGGGAAAATATTCAAGGTGCGATAGAAAACATATTAACAAGCAATTTTCACCATACAATGCATAGGCGCAGAGGTAGTGGTGAACCGCCAGACGGCGCTGTAATGGAAAGCATAAAGTGCGAGTTTTCTTTCACATCGCCATTTCTTCCATGGATTTCAGGAGGCATGGCAACGTGCAGTAATCAGGAAAATGCCTTTATACCTTCCATTACAGCGCAGTCTAGCGGTCCACCACTTGCTCTCCGCCTGTGAATTGTAGGGTAAAAATTGCTTGCTTAGATATTTTCTATCCCCCCTTACATTCCCCCCCCGGGAGTTCGAAACACCCTGTATATCTACATTAGCAAAAATAACTTTACAAAAGTATTCAACCACCACAAAAACAAAAATTGAATGGATCTTCATCAATCTTATTTTGTCTCTTTTAATAGCATCTCTGCTTGCTTTTCACAGCATACCGAGTCAAATTCATCTTCAAATCGGTTACGCTCGTGAAACACGCAGGCCCGCTGCTCGGGAATGAATATCATTTTCGAATGAAGAGCGTGAAATGTACCCGTTCATAATCAGCAGACATCTGCGATAATTGAACGTTGGGGGCACTCGTTTGAAGCGAAGAAGAAGAAAGAGTTTGAGACGCGTTTGATTTTCACAAATTTCACGCTCTCTTCCATCCTAAAAGTGCGCATGATAAATTGTCGAAATTAATACATGCTTTGTATCACATACGATATTTTTCAACGATGAAAAGCTGCAATATATGATGCGCTGCTGTAAGATAGGGGTATCAAACTCATTTCCAGCCACTGGCCAATTTCAAACTAGTGAATGTCAAGCGGACCACACTATACGTAAATAAGGTGTTAGATTCCTCCCTCTCTTAACGTACTTTGTAATAGGTGCACTGTTGTGATTTGTATCATAGTACTTCTGTTGCTTACAGAGATGTTTTATTTTGTACTCGCATTATTTATTTAACCACTAATTACTTCTGATTCAGATAAAGATGTACAAAATGTAAGAGCATAAAATAGATCGTTAATTCAAAATAATGAAAATTTGTGATAAAAGTCAATACTTTTTTGTGGATAATTACTTATAATGTGACATGCTGAGTTCGACTATTCGAGTATATGTGTAAACTTTGATTGCAGATTCCTACAATTTAGCAGGAAATAGAAATATTAAAACATGACGGCATTGAAAATATTGAGGAGTGCTTTTTTTCCCGCATGCGTCGTTTTCCGCAAGATTCTGTCAATACAAAAAAATATTTCAGAATTTCAAGTTAATTTTTTTTACTATATACATATATGGGGGGTAATGATTTAATTTTAATTTAATAGTTTCATTGAATAAAAATTTAATTTTCTATTTTCCCCCGTTCGCACACATTCAATCAAAAGTAAAGGGATCATTTCTATTTCTTGATCCAATTCCAATTTATCCTTTTGTTTATTAGATCACTCGCTCGTAAAATTTGTTTACTCCGCTTTCCTATGGTCGTAAATCTGTCAGAAATAATCCCTATTAGACACTCTGTCTGTAGCTAAAGTCCCTAGGAATTCCTACACCTACAACTTAGAGATCATGGGACTTACAAAATGTTCCTGGAAAATCCCTACTATAAAACTCAATACACGGCAAAAAAGCTCATTCTTCTGTTTCGCTTTTCCGACCTCTTCTGCCTTCTTGCACTGTTTTTCAAGAGGTGAAGTTAGGCTATAATCTCTCTCTGAATATAGAATAAAAACAACAGTTGAACTTGAACTTGGCTTTAACTTTTTCCCTTTAATTACTTAAAATGTTCTACATCGTAATTGTCTCTCTCCCTCTCTCTCCCTCTCTCCCTCTCTCTCTCTCTCTCACACACACGTACACACATACGAATATATATATATATATATATATGTGTGTGTGTGTGTGTGAGAGAGAGAGAGAGAGAGAGAGAGAGAGAATAAAGATTCAACTTAAAAATAATTTAACTTTCTAATTATTTTTCATTCTGTAGCCCACAATAGAGTTCATTCTTATTTTCTGAAACAATTCAAAATTATCTTTTAATTTATGCGATCACGCGATCGTAAAATCTGCAAAATCAACTTCCCGATGGTCGCACAGCTCTTGAGATTATCCCTATTAGACTCTCCGACTCCAGTAAAAATCCCTCAGATCCCCTTCCTCCAATACCGCGTGAGTACCACATGATATAAAGAAATCTCTCCATATAAATTCGACACAAGTTAAAATTCTCTGTCACAATTCTCTCATTCTGTTGCCAAAGATGGCCGCGCTGCTCATCTCCTCAAAATATGTGTACCGTAACTTGTGAAATATGATGGCGTTCATCATCTGTATGTACAATTACTTCACTATCATCAAAAGGAATAAACATATTTTTTCTGAACTGATGTTCTCATTACAGCCGTGATTTCTAAAGACTTCAATTGTCCCATTTTTACTAGTCTATTAAATAATTTAGTTCCATTATATATATATATATATATATATATATATATATATATATATATATATATATATATAAACAGATATTTTTTTTTACACCGTGGGAAAAATGTATTTTGGATTTACGTGGATTTTCGTTTTACCACGAAACTAAAAAATAATAGTACAGGCGATTTTTTCAAAATGTTAATTGAATGTTTATAATTATTCTCAACGAAGTATCCAATTTTATTTTCCTATCTTCGAGCTTTTTTAAAGAATTGTTTTTATTTGCCCTACAGAAATGAAGGTAAGTGATTCAGAGTTAACCTACGGGAGGGGGGGGGGATTAGTTTAGTTTTTAGTTTAGTTTAGTTTATATTAACGTTGCACTAGAAGCAACACGAGGGCTATTGGCGACGGACCTCGTAATTTTGAACCACGCTCAAGTGACGAGGACGACACCTGAGCTGGCACCCCCCTCTCCTAACATCCACACCACACCACACCAACGGGAGGACTTTGGGCCCCGAACAGATTTAACGTGCATCAGCCCCGGCTACACGGCGGGTCTTTGGCGGCCAAGGATCGAACCCGCGACTGAACGAAAACCGTCGGCCGCTAGTCCACGACCTTGACCGCTACCACGGCCCACCCCCGGGGGGGGGAACCAAAAAATCAAATCTGCTGGAAAGATCATGATGACTATTTTCTTTGATCGTAAAGGTGTAATCTATCGGCATACTGTGCCTCCCAAAACTACTGTGTGTGGTGAATATTGTGTTATAGTTTTGAAAATTTTGCGTCTACACATATCGAGAAAGCTTTATGAACTGGTAGGGAATTGGACATTACATCACGTGCGCATGTCGCTACTTCTGTTCAGCAATATCTTAATCAACCCAATATTAAAATCATGCCACATCCCCCATACACCCCAAATCTCGCAACATGCGATTTCTGGCTGTTTTCGACTTTGAAGGCAGCTCCGTGGCAAAAAGTTTAATGCAGATTCAGGCGTTATTTCAACAGTGCAGGGTTCTTTGAAGCAACTTCCAGGGGAAAAAAAGATTCTCCGCTTGTTTTGGTAAGTGGTTTGAACGTTAGAACCTGATGGAAGGTATTTAACAAAATGTTTTATTTTTTGCTGTAAATATATTTCTTAATTTTTTTTATATTACTCTGAGTGTTTATGGAACGGCTTTTATATACACACATATATACATTGGTGTATAAAATTTTTAGAGCGCAATACTCGAAACAACTGTAGCTGAAGACATCTATAAGGCGGGTTTGTCTATAAATATCCCTCTATCCGTTTAATCTTCAGTCAGAAGTTGCTGGAATGAAGTCCCAACAACAATGGTCGGTCCATAAGTCTCGCTGCAGATGCGTAGGCCTATTGACAGCTGTTCAGAGGAATCCTACGCTTTTGGGGAGAAAGAGAAGGAAGTGAAGAAGTAAAAGGTAAGGGGGAAAAAAAGAAGAAAAGTGAATGAGAAGAATGTGAGTCCCGGGGAAGGGGGAGGACCGAACATAGGGAACAGAAAGAAGTCACTGTGAAGAGGGGCGGGGAAGTAGGAAATCGAGGAATGTAGAGACCTGCTGAGAGAATTTCGGAGAGGAGGTAAAGTGGCCTTATCGGTGGGGGTAATTTCTCCATTGGAAAAATGCTTGGGGAGAAAAGAAAAAAAACAGAGAAGTGGAAAGAAGAAATACGATGGGAAATGTATCGGCGGGTCTCCAGCGGGTTTTGTTGCAGAAAGCTCTCTTCGGTGAAGAGCCGCCTTACATTGTTTCGCTCTAACTTCTTCAGGGAGCTCCAGTTGATTTGCTGCTAAGAATGTAATCACGCATTTCGAATCTTTCCCACGCGGTCGAAAGTGGTATTGTTTTGAAACCTAGATTTGAAGACAAAATTATCATTTTTGGTATTTGATGAGATCATGATAAAAATATACCCAATTCATTTCTGTTCCATTTCAGTTGTAGAGAGAGAAATACAGTTTATTTTTAATTCGACCTTTACTTTGCAAAGAAATTTCAATATTTCGTGTACATGTCTAAAGTCGTTTAAGAAACATTAAAAGTTGCCTCAGTGGTGTCGGGTAAGTTGACCGCGGTATCCAAGTGGTCATGGTCGCGAACGGCATTCTTTTCGTCGAGTCGTGGGTTCGAGTCTTGATGCCAATAAAGACCCGCCACGCAGCGGAGCTGATGCACGTTAAATCTGGTCGAGGCTCTAAGTCCTCCGGTTTGTGTAGTGTAGTAGTTTGGAGAGGGAGGTACCAACGCAGGTGTTGTCCTATTCAAGGGACCGAGGTACAAAATCTCGACGACCGTTGCGAATAGCCCTCGTGTTGCTTCTCATTGCGATGTTAATAAACAATCAGGATCGCATCCCAAAATTGTACATAGGATATATGCAAATTGGACTGCATTTTCTATCATAAAGTAAACTGTCATGTTAAATGCGAATGAGACATACCTAAATATGCGTACATAATAGAATAAGACTAGAAATATGATACAGGGTAGGATTTCTCTAATAAATACCAGGGTTCTTACCACACTATTTAGCTAATTTTAACTTATCTTGTGAAATACCGGAATTTTTTTAATTTAACTTGGAACGTATTTTGTATTTCGTTTGTTTATTTCCAAAATGAAGTTAAATCATATATATATATATAACATGCAAAAATCTGTCGTAATCGAGTATTCATATAGTCCTTATAATAAAGAGATGTTCATCAGTAAGAGAGAACCTTACAAAAGAAAACTTTGTAATTTACGTTTTTATCCATTTTCATAAGCACAATAATAAATAACTACTATTTTACCAAAATCTATAGCTTACAACATTCTCTATGAACCCAAGACAAAATTCGAACATTTGACCTTTTTGATATTTTTTGTTTTCATAATTGATTTGACAAACCTTTTTCAAATCAATTATGAAAACAGTTACGGCAAGCAATTCATTTAAACAAATATTATATTTCCCCCAACCAAACGATTTTGCTTTTAAAAATAAGAAATAAAAATTACTGAATTAAACATTAAAATTAAAACGAACGTTAAGATAATAATGTTTTGTTCAGATATTAAGATTAAAGCAAACGATAAGATTAGTCTTCAGAAATTTTGTTATTAAGGTAGAAAATTATTCAGTAAAATTATATATAGTGTGTGTGCTAATATTATTATATGTATAGTTATAACACTATATATTATTATAATTAAAAAAAATTTCTTTTAATAAGCAATTGAAAGATGGGTTTTGCGTGATTCCAATTTATTTCAACTGAAAAAGGAAAAAAAAGTGTGTTTATTGTGAGAAATTCTATTGAATACAAAAACGTGTTTTACTCAAAATACATTATCTTTCCTCATTTTGGAGACACACACACTGAAGAAATTTAAAAGGCATTCCTTTCTAGGATAATTCTTCTTGTAAAACATTTTGAATAGAATCAAGTCTGCCCCCAGTAAAAAGAATTCCTTTTTTTCCGGAGACAGAAGCAAAGGGGAGTCCGGGCGACGACAATTCCCACGGGGAGATGACAAGCGATCGAGACAGAAATCCCTCTCGGGAACGTGCTCTTCCACTTACCTTGACTGGCGAGTAGGTGTGGCCAGGAGAGGGTTGTTGGAGGAAGAGGTTAAGGTCCACTTCGTGCACTGGATGGACAAACGGTTTATACCCCCGCCGCGTGACGTCAGCGCGGGTGAAAGGACTCTCGTCTGCCCTTTGTTCGATCAATGAACACCGGAGGAATAATTTGTGAAACACCACCATTCTAAAATATTACCTTCACTGGGCTGATAAGAAGTTCTGGCGTAAGGCTCGTTTCACCCCCTTTCCACCTATTGTGCTGTATGCAGTGAAAACCGTTTAACATCAAACTGAGGGGACTAAAGTATTTTACTTGTGAAGCGATTGGAATGCGGAGGGAGGGGATTACTTTTCAATTTTTTAACGTTTGTATCAATTTTAATTACATTTAGCTTAAATATATTCAATTTAATAATTTATCGTTTTCTTTAATTTTAATGTCGGACAAGTTTACTAATATCCCTTTCTCGATATTTCAACGTTTAATTCTTATATTTAATTGAGTAGTTTAATAATAAAAAAAAAGTGCATCTTGGGTGGCTAAATCTGTTCCTTGCAAAAATTTGCATAGAACATTTTAATTTTTTATTAAGTTTTAAATTTACTTTCTAACTCATATTTTAGAATTATTGTTAATTTATCACAGTACATCGATTCTGAAACTCTATTAAATTCATTTATTTATTGTTTGTTAATGTCGCGCTGAGAAGCAATACGAGAGCTATTGGCGACAGATCTAGTAATTTTGAACCTCGGTCAAATGATTAGGGTGTAACCTGAATCGGCACCTCCCTCTCCAAATTTCCACCCCTCGCCAACATGGAGGACTTGGGATCTTGACCAGATTTAATGTGCAACAGCTCCGCTACACGCTGACCTAGCGGCCAAGACCACGATCGCTTCCCTAGTGAGGGTGAGGGCAAATTGATCGCCTCATGCGCTTTCATTACTTATTTATATTCATAATCATGTAACATATTTACTTGTCATTTACTATAGACACCGTGTCATTTTTTGATAAAATTCTTACATATTATTTCTCTTAATAGTAAGTTTATTTCTTCATATTTTTTTCTCTCTCACAAAACTGATTTCTTGATTGTGTGTGTGCTCAAAAGCATAATTATGATTTTTACCTAACGAAGCAATTTGTTAAATATTAGAGCAATGTTAATCAGCAGGGTTCCACCTCATGTTTCGACCTCGTTATATGATCGCGATTTACAATTAAGAAGCGTATTGGCTGGATTAAATGGGCCTAATATCGATAGAAATAAGCCTTCAAAGAACAAACAGAGAATGGAACAATTCTAAAATTTTCTGTGTGTGTGTTTAAAGTCTCGTGCTGTTTAAAACATTTTGATATTTAAATTTTGCTTTAATAGTTCTTTCACACTGTTTTTAAGAATGATAAAAGCTTTATTTTACAAACATGTTTGGACTTTTGTTCTATTCAGAACATATCCAGAATGAACCAACTCGATTTCAAGGGCTCTGTTAGATTTTATAACTTATAATAAGTAGTTACTGTAACAATGACAATTAAACATACATTAATTAATGTGCATTTATTTTTTATTCAATTTCGTTTTATTAAATTATGCAGGTTAATAGCAACAGGGCATATTGGTTACTTATATGAAAATTCATTTCATTCTATTAATTTTCTTGATAAAATTCATAAAGTAAATAAAAACTCCTTTTTTTTCTATTAATTTTGTTTATAATAATAATGGACGAATATCGGGAGGTATAACTATTGATTGATTTGTGAGGTATTTGGTGCAACAAAAGCTAATTTTCTCCGGTATAAACTATGTGTGTCGTATAGACTGTATTATAGCATGTAATTACAAATACTTAAAAATTACTGTTAATTTTTCGTATTACAATAGAATGTCAACACAATCCTAGGAAATTCAGAGTTCGTAACACTTTTCGACTCTTCATATGAAAATTTTTTTTGTTTCCTTTAGTTCAGTGAAAATTCCCAATCTATTATTATAAAGACGGAGAGGTTTTTTCATAGATGCTGAAAAAAACTTCAAAATAAGTAAGTACATGTTTTTTTAAGTAAAATTTTTCGAAAACTATAAGACTATCTTGAATTTTTATCCTTCGCCTTCATCTACTCGACTGTTCTTATTGATTCGAACGAAAATCCTCGATACCTGTCAGCATCAAATATCTCTTATTCCAATATCGTAAATCTCTCAAAGAAAAGAAGGGGGGGAAGGGAAAACCTCAAGGACCACCCCGAACTTGATCCGATCAAACACAGACGAATTCCAAGACCCCACCTCGAGGAAGATGACAGCACTCCGTCGAGTGTTGAACAACCTGTGGATGCTCACCGAAAGGGATGGCAAACACGAGGCATGTTGACCGTGGGGCTTAGGGCCGCCAGCCCACGCCCCGAGACACTCCACCGTCTGTTAGCACCGCGGCCCACCACCGGGGCCTTCAACCTCGCCCGAAGTTCAAGTGACGCGATGGACTGATGGGAAACGTTCATGCTCAAAAACATCTTCTAGAATTCTGATTATAAAGATTTTCGTACATAAGAGAACTATATTAATGCAGTAAAACCTTGTTAAGTCGTATTAATTGGAACCGGTTCGGGGTATCAAAACCCCGGGTTAACCATATAATGGAGGAAATGAAGTTAAATAATGCATACCGAATGAAAACCATCGTTATATTCAGCAAATATGAATATAAATCCTATTTACAGAAGATTTTTGCACTATTTTGTGAACAACATAAGTGAGTTAGTTTAAAGATGTATTTTCCATTTAGACAATGTGCCCCGTATGACATTTGTCAGGTGGTCGAGGTAGACCAGTAATCATGCTCGCGTCGAGTAGTGGGTTCGAACCCTAATGTTACTAAAGACCCGCAGTGTAATGGAGTTGATCTGGTCGAGAACCCAAGTCCTTCCGTTGGTGTGGTAGCCGCGGTAGCCAAGCGGTCATGGTTTCGGATTCGTGGCCGGTGGTTTTCGTTCAGTCGCTGGCTCGATCCTTGACCGCTAAAGACCCTCCATGTGGTCGGGGCTGATACTCGTTCAATCTGTAGGGGCCCAAGTCTTTCCGTTGGCGGGGTGTGGAAGTTAAGAGAGGTGGGTGCCAGCTCAGGTATCGTTTTCGTCACTTGACTGAGGTTCAAAATTACGAGGTCCGTCGCCGATAGCCCTCGTGTTGCTTCTAGTGCGACGTTAAGAAAAACTAAACTAAACTAAATCCGTTGGTTTGATGTCGAAGTTAAGAAAGAGAGGTACCAGTTCAGGTGTCGTCCTCGTCACTTGATCGAGGTTCAAAATTACGAGGTCCGTCACCAATAGCCCTCGTGTTGCTTCTCAGTACGACGTTAATAAAACCTATCAACCATGACATTTGTCACAGGCGATAAGAGGTGTTACTAAAGTTGTAAAATCTCCCTTCCTCCCCACTTTTCCTTCATATATTCAGAGTTGTTAGAATGGAATATTCATAGATGTTATTTCTTCGCGCAGAACGATCTGAATAAAAGGGAATAGACTGTAATGAGAAAACGTATTTACAAGAAGGACTCTCTTAACCGGCTGCGGTTTATCCGACCGATCAGGTGAGGAAATGACTCATAAAGCCTTTATAACGCCCTGTTTATCACTCGTTCTTTTAACACCTGGACGTACTGCTGTGGGCCATACTATTATTACGTGGGAGCAATTTTACGAGGTAATTTTTATTAGTTATTGCAATTTTGAATATGAAAGAGCTTTCGTCCACAGAGAGAATGGGGTGGGAGGGAGGTAATGTGGTAATCATGGATTAAAAATTAAATATTTTGGAATGCTACAGAGGTTGGTTTTATAAAAAAAAAAAAAAAGTGAGAGAGAGAGAGAAAAAAGTAAACATGTGGGACTGTAAATATTCTTGGCCTCCGAAAGTTAAGGCACAGCCAGGTTTTTGACGCACACCTTTAAAAGAGTGAAGATAAGGATAAAAGATATAGTTTACATGTATTATCGTAAGTAACTACAATAAAATTTTATGAAGCAATTTTACCATTCATTATGTTTTTTAAAGAGTAAAGTGGGAAAAAATTGTGAATATCCCCCTTTAGTAATTTGTGTGGAATTTTTTTTTACACTTGTTGTTATCAACTGTTGGTACTAAGATAATGTTGGCCATGTCTAGGAGATGTTGATCAAGCTATTCGTGAAGATAGTGGGCAATGGTATGGATAGAAATAGGATTATCACCAGCTGCTGCTGCTAAGCGTCTTACAGTCTGCACTGCAGCAGAATAGAAGATTCTTAAAGAAAATTATTATGCCAGAAAATTATGAAATAAATACATTTTTTATCATTTATAATTATCAATTTTTTGCATCAATTTTTTTAGAGGGCTCATTTTTGTATTACGTAGTGCGGGTTCTATAGCATTTCCCCCTTCAAAAAACACTTTAGGTGATGTTTGAATTGAAATCTTTCCCGGTAGATGAAATGTGATTTATGTAGATTAGATTGGAATCTTTGGAGTGTATTATGTAGGTTGAAGAAGTGTATCAAAAGCAGTGAAGCATTGAAGACACGAGTTGAAAGTTAGTTAGTGGTAGAGAGTTGAGGTGAATGTATAAACGAGGGAAAAGTGACCGTCTGTCCACGCGGGAGAAGTTATATTCAGGATAGATCTACTAAGAGTTAAGGACTTGAACATTCAGCTTTAAATATTCAAGGACTCGAACTCGACTGGATAGGTAAACACTAGATTATTGTATTAAAAGTTAGATCAGACACATATATAGGGTCTATTGAAACATGTAGATTATATATTAATAATTTATAGATCTGATTAAAGTAGCTTGAATATCTTCATTATGTGACTCCCTATTCATTGGTTTATTCTTTTATAGTTGCGTTAAATAAGATTTAAAATGAAAAATGAAGGAAATAACCTCAAGGCATTACAACTATATTTAGAAATTTAAGGTTCTTTATAAAAGTTCGCATACTTTGCCGTAATTCTTTCTCACCATTCGCAATGCTAACTTTAAGAGTAAAAGAGCTTAATTACTGGTCTACCATGGGGTTTTCTTTCAGGCTCAATTGTTTAGAGTGTTACAAAACACAAACCGAACAATGATGATCCAAAGATAGGTAGTTCAAACCTACTCTTGTCCCCCGACTCAAAGCGAAGTGATGACCCAGAATTTGAAAACTAGCGATATGCACAGTCTATAAGTGCTGATTGCACATATCCCGAAGCAAACTTGGCTATGTGTGCGTAACTTTGATAATCTCTTCAAAAATTTAGGTTAGTGATATAAACGGTTACGGCGCTTGCGTCAAATAGACCCGCCATCTCAGTTAAAGGCTGCCGATGACGTCAATGGAAACGTCCCAAACGACATTCAACACAACAGAGGAGTCATCAACAGTTGGAAAAACAAGCTCATTTGCAATTGAAAAGACTTTCCTTCCTAGGAAAGGGTGCTCTGCGGCTCTCTCCGGCAACTAACATTGACAGGAGTAAAAGTGCCTAATAACTGCACCACGAGGGGAATTTTTTTCTGGCTTGGTTATTAAAGGTGATACATACGACGCACCGGAAAAGTTTACCCCGAACCCAAAGGTGGGATTTCTAATCGCCTTCTTCGCCAAGGTTAATCGACCTTATACCATAAGAAGTGAAAACACATTACTGCCGAAACCGAAAATAATTTCCTCCATTCCCAAAATGTTACTTTCATCTAAAACAATTCTGCAGAAAAAACGACGATATTGAATAGCATTTGAAAATAATATTTCCTCACTCTACAGAAGAAAAATTGAAAGTTTATTGAACCAGTAACTCTACGCCTATTTATTAGAAATGGAACTGAATTTCATGGAATCATTTCGGTTCTCTAACTTATCCGCATTTGGTTACGGAAGTTCTCAAAGAGCTATTGATAACAGTCTAGGTCAATCCTTAACAAACAAAAAATGATTCAGATGTAAATGTTGTAGGTTGCAGACGTTCCAGGTGAAACTGGCCCACATTTTCTATGAAGATTGGTTGTTGGATTGATAAATCACTGAAGACTGTCTTCGCTAACATTAAAGAGGAGGATACTCAAACTTTTTCAAAAATGTTTTTAAAATACTCCAAAATGGTTACAATTTCCAGAATTCTTAACGTCGTGTATCCTTTTATTATGCTGCGTCTTTGCGGTTTAGAAAAGTTCATTCAAAAAAAAAAACTTGCGTCACTAACATTTAAAATTAAACATCCATTTAACATTTAAATGAAAGCGATGAAATATATATATACATAATACGTTATATACTCAAAAGAAATCGGTTAAATTAAAAAACGATTTGTATATTGCAGTGTTTTTCGAACTTTTTTTTCAATGAAGCTCATTCAATGTTTTTACATTAATCGAATTTAAGCCTTGATTAAGAATAAAAATAAAATGTGTCTCTAAAAATATTTTTTGTTTGTAAATTGCTTTCTTTTATTGATTCATTGAGTTATAAGAGACGTGGAGCAACATAGACTATTACCCGTTGTAAATTGTTTGGACGTTCTTTAAATTGGGGATTTTTTTTTTATATATGTTTTCCACTATATATATCACAAGCTTTTCTTAAAATGCCTAGGTTTCATAATAGATTGTTCATTAAAATCCCACTTAGAAGCAACACGAGGAGTATTGGTCACGGATAACGTAATTTTGAGTCTCTCTCAAATAACAAGGATGATACTTGAACTGCCCCCTACTCTAAACTTCCACACTACGCCAATAGAAGGACTTAGAGCCACGACAGATAAACTTAGCTGAACGACAGGTTTTTAATGGAATGAGGATTCAAACCCATGACTCGACGGAATAAAATTTCTAAGAAAATAAATTTTAATTGAAAATAATAAAAGAAATAGAAAAAAGAAATAATTTTCATTAATTTGAGATACTCTTTGCAAAATATTTTCCGCCGTATGATACCCGTTAAATCTGTCAGGGTCCAACGTCCTTCCATTGGCGTGGTGTGAAAGTTTGGAGCGGGAAGTGCCAACTCCTGTAGCGTCCTCGTCACTTGACTGAGGCTCAAAATTGCGAGGTCCGTCACCAACAGCTCTCGTGTTGCTTATCAGTGCGACGGAAATAAACAATCACATCGTATTAAGTCGTTCTCAAAACCGCACTGATATACGAGTATTATTATACGGAATATCTGTTCGCCAGTGAAAGTAGAGTGGGATGTTAGTATTAGAGAGGAAGGTCGGGAGTGTTCAAAAAATCTTCCTAATTTGAGTCCATTTTTTCACGTTCACAGAAGACAGCCTTAAGAAGAAAAAAAATAACACTGCTGCGAGTTTTTCAATAATGTTTAAGTAAAATATCGATTTCAAAAAGAAGGAAAATAACAAAATCACAGACTTACAGTTTTTGATTTCATTTTGTTTCATATATATATATATGTATATACTCTCTACTCTCTATATATATTTAGCAAGAACCCAAAATGTTCAAAGGAAAATTTAACATCTCGATTTAAATTAAATCAGTTAAAGATTTATGGTATGTAAAAGGTATATATTATTCCACACACACACACACACAATCCTTTTTTTTTTTTTTTTTTTTTTTTTTTTTTTATTTCACTCCTATAAGATCTGTGTGCTTCAAAAGTGTTAACAAAAGACATACCTTTAACTTTCAAACACTCGAGAGTACATCATACCAGAACCCATCAAATACTTTAAAATATCGAATCGCGTGAGTCAATTATTACTCGAAGAACCACGCGGTCAAATGGCGAGTTTGTAACTTAAAATTATAGTATGACCACGTGACCGTCGCCGTATGTGTAAGGGATAGAGGAAAATGCTCAAATAGAATATTAATTCTTCCGAATCAAACAAAAATTGCAAAATATGTTACACTTAACCATATATGAAATAAGGGAGCACAAAATTTCATTTTGAGAGATTGATTTATTTATGAGGAATATGGGCCTACAAATGTTATCATTTCTTTACTTCGGTGCACTTTCTTCATATTACAAATTATCAAAGCATTTTATCCTCTGCAAAAAAAAAAGCTCTAAACATATTTTTATTCGACCCTACTTTGACCAAAAGCTCCCTGAAGGTGCTAATGCACTGGGGGGGAGGGAAGATTTGGATTATATTCTGGCGATTATTTCGACGGGAGGTGTAAATTACTTATAAAAACTTTTTTTAAAAATACTAAAAATCAAAATTATTAATTATTAAATCTTAAAAAAAATAAACTTATCTAAAAAAAACGAAGAATAAAACAAAATATTTAATAACAATAATATTATATATAGAAAAACAACGAGAGATAATTTTAAAAAAATAAACCTTTTAAAAATAAACCAAAAATGACATATGTAACAAGTGAAGTTCTGAAAGTAGGTTTCGTCATTTTTTTAAAGAGCACACGGTTCAACGACGGAAGTAGCGTCAGTGGAGGAGAAATGACGCATGCGCAGAGTGACGAAGAAAAGAATGTGCCCGGAATAGGACTGACAACGTGGTCGGCATGCTATTATCAGGTATGAATAGGGACTAGGTATCCATGAATGTTTACAGGCTCTGTATTGTGAACAGGCCATGTCTCGTCAAATGGTTGGACGCTGGTGTTGAATGTTCAGTGAAGGAAGGCAGAGTGTGGAGGATGAAGATCGAAGTGTTTGTCCCTCCATATCCACGAATGAAAACAACACTGCTTGAATACAGAGCATGGTGTTAGCGGACAGGCTCATTACGGTATCAGACGTGGCGTCCACACAGCGTGTCAGCTGTGCTCAGGTCCATCCAAAACAATACTGAGGTGGAGAAGGCTGTGCGACAATTCCTTGAATAGCAGGGCACCGAGTTTTTACCAGAGTGGTTTCTTCAAACTGATTGCAAGCTACGACCAATGCTTTAATGTTGGTAGCGATGTTTAAAAACAGGTATAT
Organism: Nephila pilipes; assembly: GCA_019974015.1. Lineage (NCBI taxonomy): Eukaryota > Metazoa > Arthropoda > Arachnida > Araneae > Nephilidae > Nephila > Nephila pilipes. The sequence continues at coordinate 252,007 of BMAW01028032.1, forward strand.
AGTTCATGATGACATGATTTTTTTCTTTTTTGCAATAAAGTTTATGTGTGAAAAAAGATGACGAAACTTACTTTGGGAATAGCCTTCGTACATATATTGTATACATGTACGTGTGAAAGTACGTAAAGGTAAAATTGATATAAAGGTAAAGATGGTGCATATATATATGTAAAAACAATGGATAATATAAAAGTATGAAATAAATTTCGAATAACTGCATAACTTCGCAGTTTCAACGAATCATTACAAATGCTATTTCCTACACTCACAAAGCAAAGCAAAATGTTGAATGTCGATTTGTATTGTATTTCTATACTATGTTAAACAAGTTGATAACACAGAAATGTTTGCAGAGAGAAACAGCATTTAAAGACCTCATTATTCCATATTTTTTTTCACAGTTTTTATTTCTTTTCACTGCTAACTGCAAAAGATAGCGCATAATAAGACAGTTACGCAGCAAGCATTTCTTTTTTACTTTATATACAATGTCTCAACTGTGTTCGTTCACCTAGATATGTGACGAGCTACAATTCCAACTCTTCTTTTTCGAAAATGGCGATAACAAATTTCGGAATAATCAACCAGTGATGAAAATCAACGACGAAAGCTTTTTGAATGATAAGCAGTGTCTGCCCCGTATTGATAGATATCAACTTGCCTCGTCTCATCCGTAGGCAAAAAAAAAAAATAAATAAATAAATGTTTCAGTTAAACGTTTTCTGTCGTTTTGTATCTTGCGTTATGTTTTTTTAACCCGTTTTTTTTTGTCCGTGATTTAATGGTCGAACACAGCAGGCCTTTTAAGTAATGGGAAAAGGTGGGCAAGCTATGAAGACGATCTAGATGAAATCTTTTGAGATTTATAACTGGTAGCGAATATGAAATAAATTCAAGTACAGGATAACATTTGTAAGATTTTATCCGTGTTTTATCGGGCAAGAAATACATGCATCTTCATTCCGTAGGCATTTTAAATTCGCGGAGGCTGATTAAGTAGAGAATTTGAATGAAAAAATAGCAGCAGTGAGTCACGTGACTATTATGTAAAATGGCTGTTAATGTGAAGATGAGAATTCATTTTAAGTTGCTCTTCTAGTTCTTTATCGTCTGTCTTTTTCTTTATTCGATAAAAAATTGTATCTCATTGCGACTAATAGTTATTATATGAAAAAAGGATTCGGAACAAGAACAGTTCTTGAATTCAAAATACCGGATAAATGAAAAAAAAAGTTATTTATTACTTTAAAATTTTTATTTTTACGTATGAATCTTTTGAAGTGATAATTTTTGAAGTTATCGTTACATTTTAATAAAATAAGATAAAGAGTAACAATTAATTGAGTCCGGAATTCTTTTTTATTGTGTTGACTATTTCTCAAAGCTAAGTGATGAATAATGATTTGATATAAAGTAACTAAATAAAACTGCAAAACCAGGTATAGTATATTAGACAATATTGCAAAAATTAATTATTTATGATAATATTACTGAAGAAATTATATGAAATTTATCATTCATTACATTGCATACTATATCATATAAACCATGATATATTAAAATTATGCATATTTGCCTTTATTGCTTTAATTTTTATATATATGTGATCCATTTTACTCTAGTTCCACTTGAGAAATATTCAGTGTGCCTTCTCCTCCTTTTATGACCTATGCAACTTACGACTGCAATCAATCAATAAAAATAGTTAATAATGATAACTGCATTAATTTGTTAAATTGTTCACAATGCGAACAATAGAGCCCATATTCAATATTTTTTTTATATTATGTTCCATAATTATACGCAGAATTGAATTTTTGTATTTTATATACAACTTTTATAACCCGTTTGAATGAAAACATAGCTGAAAAATATAAATCCAACTTACGACCTGTTAGACGAAATGTAACTCGATTGTATGTATAGGTGACGTTCTATATGTTCATATTCTTCTTACAGTAACTGCATATTGATTGGTTGTTTTATCAACGTCGCATTAGAAATAACAAGAGTGCCATTGGCGACAGACCTCATAATTTTAAATCTCAGTTAAAGGACGAGGATGAGATCTAAAAGCTAGCATTTGCCTATTTGATCTTTCGCACCATCGCAAAGTGAGAACTTTGAGCTTTGACATATTTAACGTACACCATCTCCACTATGCAATGGATATTTAGTGGCATCAGAATTCGAACTCATGACTCGAAGGAAGCAATGCCGACCATGAAATCGCGACCGAACAAATAAATGAAAAACATTCTAAGCACCTTCTTCACGACTTATGACCTATGCGACTTATGACCGTCTGCACTTATGGTCCCAAAAATAAATTCAAAAAATTAGTAAATAAAGGTAACTGCATTGGTAGGTTATATTGTTTACAATATGAACATTAGAGCACATAATTTGTATTTTTTGTATTATGCACAATAATTATTCTTACGTAGATTGTATTTTTGTATTTTATATACAATTTTTACTAGCCCGTTTGAATGAAAATAGTACAGAAAAAATATAAATTCAAATTTCGACCAGTTCGATTTACGACCTATTAGATGAGCATAAATCAACTATATCTACAGGAGACCCTATGCACATTTATATTTTACTTTCAGTAACTATTTAATGCTCCCATCTACCCGCCATTTTGATTTCGTGGACGTAATGTCAATCCTATGGAATTTCGACTTACCGTTCTCACATCTTTACTATTTAAACTATTTGAATGCGATAAAGTGCATCTGAAAGAGCAAAAAATAATGAAGGCTTCTGCAGAATAATTTTTTACCCTCCATTTTTTAAAAATATTCTTAACCATATTTTAATTATTCGTTTGTGAGTTTTCTGGTCTTTAAAAAATATTTTAAAATACTTTTTAAAAGTCGGAGGAAAAAAGTAATTCCGCAAAATCCTTAATTTTTTGTTGTGGTTGTTCTTTCGGATGCACTTTTTAGCATTCAAGTAGATTAGAGATCAAGATTTGAGATCGGTAAGTCGAAATATTCCATAGGGTAAATATTACGTCCATGAAATCAAAATGGCCGGTTGACGAGAGCTTTAAATAAAGAATGAGGTGTATTATGAATTATGACCAATCTCGCTTACGCATTCAAGTACTGTCATACAAATATTTGTAAGAAGCTATTTGCTTTTTGTTAAAGCAGTAACTGTGTAAAGGTTTGGTTTTTAGCAACATACTAAAAAGAGAAAAATAGATGACAGAAATTCATTGGTGTTCTGATAAGACAAAATAAATTATTACGAATACAATACAGATCAAACGGATTACATGTTACTATTACCAATTCCCACGCATTTTGAGTAGGAAGAAATGAGAATTAAACCTAGTTCTTTTTCAAACCAACCATGGGAATTTTTTTTTTATTATTTCCATTAAAGTAAAATGACCAGAAATTTCGTGATCTCCGCGTTTGTCATCTTGTTTCAGTAACAGATGTATGCTTAACAAAGCATTTCATAACGGACAATTTAATAAAAACAGAATATTTCTGTATTATTTCCAAAATCTAACCTGTTTTGGTAAAGACATTTTAGAGAAATTGTACAGGAGGGGGAAAAAAGGAATTTTGATGCCATGTGTAGGAAAAATGATCCAAACCGAAAAACCCCATCCATTTCTTTTTAACAATGAAAACATTTTAAATTTTCAGGGCATCTAAAAGTCTTGAACTTCAGGTGAGCCTTTTGGGGACATTCGTTTCTGAAAACACATATTTGAATTAAATCGCTAAACATGCAAATTAAGAACATTATTTACTATCTTACTAAAAGTAGACTTAATTTTGGTTCATCTTAATATTTTAAAGAAAATATTCTAAAAAGCTCTAAAAGTAACGTTAATTAAAATTTTTGCTGTGATTTTTGTTAAGGGTTTATATTGGTTTTTCAAGATTTATGAATATTGATAAACTAACAAATCAAAATAAAGATACCAATAGCTAATAATAATGAAATTAGAAAGAATAATCAAAAATAAAATCTGAAATAAATCGTACAAATAATTTTCCTATAAATGCGGCTTTATGCGCAAGTGCATTAAAAAATCCAAATTATAAAATTGGATAGTTAAAGTTTACAGTCCAATACTCCAATTGTAAAGACCACATCAACAATTATTTAAAAACTGACTTTCATCAATATTGACTTGAAAAAATTAGCAGAATATAGTAAAAAGATAACTTAATTTTTCTGAAATAGAAGCAAGATTTTCATCTCCAACACGAAAATGTACAGAAAATCATAAAAATGACCATGTTCACGATTTTTTACTGAATCCATCTAAAAAAATCATAAATGTGGAAAAGCATACAATATCTCTAAAAACCTACAGGTATATTTAAAATAGCTAGCATTATTAAAAAAAAAAAAAAAAAAAAAAGCCCATCAAATTTGATAATGTTAATCAAAAACAAATTCGAAATCATTTTTGTTAAATATTCTTGTTACAAATTGAGAACATTTGCTGGTCGACACTGATATTGTGGCTGCACAGTATCTACTGAGAGTTTTTGACAAAAAGTAAGAGAAAGAACTCCTTTTCAGGGAAGATTCATATATATATATATATATATATATATATATATATATATATATATATATATATATATATATATATATATATATATATATATATAT
>BMAW01028032.1:256672-285758 GCA_019974015.1 Nephila pilipes
TATATATATATATATATATATATATATATATATATATATATATATATCATTCCTAATATATTTCCTTAATGTGATTTTAAAATTTAGAATTTCTCTTATTTACATTATCAACTTTATATAGCCAAGATGCATAGTAGTATATCAAAGTACTTAGAAGAGTGAAAATATGGCTTATAATTAGTTGAGAAGTTGTGTTGTGAGACAATAAAATAAATTGGAGCCATTTCTTTCTTTAATTTTTCTTTCTTTATTTGGTAATTTGGCTTTTCATGCCAAATTTCAGGCATGCTAATTGCCATGTTAACCCTAATTCTCATACATATTGACACATTCGCATCGGTAAACGAGAATTCTCGTGTAAAAAAAAGACGTTATGGTTGGGAAGCGGAAATTCTCGTTTTTGAAAGGGGAAAAATGCGCTTTCCTAATTAATTCTTAAATAATGTTATAATATATTTACAGCGGTATAATCTCATATTTGTTAGGGCACATATTTCCATTACATATGAGTTTTTTACATTCAATTAGTTGCGTAGCAGTGGCCAACACAAGTTTAATTTTAGTTTTGTTTCTTATAATAATGTATAGGCTTGACGGATTTGAAAACGAAATTTATGGTGAATTATCAGACTCACCAAGGGATTGTGCAGAGGGATATCGTACCAATAATAAAAAAAAAGCTGCAAATATATTTCATTGGAAACAAACAGTGGGAGTGCTTCTGAATCAGAGAAGGATGAATATACTCGCATCAACAGTGGATCAGAAATTGATATTAATCACGTGTGGGATGATATGGATACACCACCGCAGTTAGAATCATTCGAAGGAAATCCAGATGTGGTGTTAATTCAAGTATTTCCTCAAAATATCTTTGAAACAACTGAGCTTTATGATAAACATGAATTCTTTTTATATCTGAGTCATGAAACAAATAGTATAACGAACGAGTAACTAAAAATAGTTTCCCAAAATACATTAAAGTGCACTTTTTAAAACGTTTTTATGTATTTCATTTGGTGTGTGTCATCAAAGTTTCGATCGTTAATTTAACCAACTTCCCATCAAGCTAGAGCTCTGAAACTTTGGGTACCGTTCTTACTCGCCTAACAATGCAATATTTAGACATTTGCGACAAGTTTTAACTAATATTTTCTTTAATAATGCAGTTTAGCCCAACCACTTGGCAAGATTTCAAAAATTGGCACCAAACTTGGCGTCTTTTTTTGGCTGAACGTTAAGTCCGTAAAACGGACCAGGGTAGCCACATTTGGCAAAATACTGCCAAATAATTCTTGTCGACAAGGGTGGTTGGGTTAAACTGCATTCCAACCATTTAATTTACCGGATGAATTAATTAATTTTAGTTAGTTTTAACGTTTTTGTGTACTTCACTTGGTGTGTGTCTATCTGTGTTTGTATGGTATTACAACAAAAGTGTCATCAAATTTTCTATCATTAATTTAACCAACTTCCCATCAAGCTAGAGCTTTGAAATTTTGGGAACCGTTCTTACTTGACTAACAATGCAATAATTAGATATTTGCGACAAGTTTTAACTAATATTTCAATAATTTTTTTAATAAACTTTGCCATCATATAAAAACGTTGTTTTTTTTTTATCTCGAATTATTTATCTTTGTAGAAATGAAGCGATTTATTAGACTTACAATCTTAAGGTGAAGTATCGCTACGCAAAGGAAGCTGTGTATCCCCGACTATTATACTAAAAACAATACTAATAATATTTATGTACAATTCCTGAAAATTTCGATAAAATATGTTGATTACAGAATAACATTATAGTTGTTTTAATACATATATGTTGAAATATCTTTATATCACTAAAATATCCCGATTGATAAGAAAGTTTATAGACCGATGCGAAAGTGTTTAGTTACATATAAAATAGTGGCCAAAATTGCAGAAACTTTTTGAAAACAAGTATGGGAAGTCTAATCGTTTAAAATCAAAAGTGGGAAGTAGTAAAGTTTTACACCCCCCTCCCTCTCCCAAAAAGCGTTCTAACCAAATAACCAGGGAAAAGAATCACAGCTGCTCAGATATTTTTTCTTTATTTTTGAGGCCAAAATTTTCCCAACTAAATGTTGATTGACTTGGTGAGAATTTTTATATTTCATGTATCGTATAAGTTTCAATTTTCTTCTTAATAAGTGTTGTTCTAATAAACTTTTCTCTATAAACGTTACAGCCTATCTTTTAATTAAATTAACTTCGCATTGATTTATAATTTTATGGTATCACGCCAAAACAAAGCTGTAGTAAGAGCCAACAGACCATTAAAATACCATTTTTTGAAATGGTTTCCCCAATTTTGGCCACTAGTGCGTGTATATATACATAAAAATTTCTTATAAATATTCCTTGAACCTTTATTTCAATTGAAACTAAGTAACAAAACTGGTAAAGCTGCTACCTGGAATCTTTCAAAAGATGTATCATTATATAGCTCAAAGAAAAGCTCCATAGATAAAATAACCATGCTTATTTAAGAAGTATTTACCGAGAACTCCTCTCTATCGGGAAATTACACAGAAAAACGAAATGAGTTTTCTGAGAATTAGAAGATGTTTCAATAACCTCAAGGAAACAGAAATGATCATCTTTTTTATCAATAAAAAAAAAAAAAAAGCAGAATTACATCGGTTGTTAATAAATCTCACTGGAACTCTGACAGAAAAAGATATTGAAACACGTAGCGTTAAAAATGAAACACACGCGAGTTTTTTCTCTTTCTTTTATTGTCGGTAATCTGGCAATACTTATGGTTGCTTTTACAAACAACAAAAAGAAGCTTACTTTTCCAAAATACCTGAGCACTTTGCTTACGTGATTTGTCCAATAAGCATGGGGTTTACATTCATAAAAATAAATTTATTGGAGATACATGTACAGTGAGTTAATAACTTTTAAGATAGAATCTTCCTGCATCAATACACCGTTGCCTTCGCTTTTTCCAAGTTTTCGTACATACCCTGTAAGTCGGCAACTGATTCAGGCACCCCATCGAAATCGCTTGAATCACATCAATCATCTCGAAACGATATCCTTTAAAGTTCTTCTTCATCCCAGGTAACAAAAGAAGTCGGAGGGAACCAGATCTGGAATGCAGGGTGGTTGCGGCGTTTTGTCAGTACTTCCCTCCCCCGTGTACTCTTTGTTACACGGGACCAGGGTCATTGTCGTGTTGGAGCATTCAGGTATCGGTGATTTCTTTCTGACGCGCCCCCTAATCCTCAAACTTTCGAGTACTATTGCGTAAAATTTACCGTTCACTGTCTGTCCCGCAACCACAAATACCTTATGGATCACATCTTTCGCGTCAAAGAAGACGTCTTTCTGTCATATTTAAATTTTTTTTGTGCCATTTAAAAACACGCGTTCTGGACTTGATTTCGTCCTTGAAATTCTGGAGGATCATATTGAAAATTTCCGAAGAAGATTTGCTCAGTTTAATACAAAATTTGATGGCCGTACTAAACCCTCTTTCACTTTGAGTGATTAGTTAAGTTTAGTTTTTATTAACATCGCACTAGAAGCAACACGAGGGCTATTATCGACGGTCCTCGTAATTTTAAACCGCAGTCAAGTTTCGAGGACGACACCTGAGCTGGCACCCCCTCTCCTAATATTCACACCACGCCAAAGGAAGGACTTAAGGCCCCGAACAGATTTAACGTGCATCAGCCTCGGCTACACGGCGGGTCTTTGGCGACCAAGGATCGAACCCACGACTGAACGAAAACCGCCGGCCGCGAGTCCACGACCTTGACCACTAGGCTGCCGCTGCCCTTTCACTTAGGGTGAAATCTACACATTACAACGTCTCATGGACAATTGATACGGGTTCCCTAGTTTGCATCACATACCCTCATACCCAAACCAATCTGAATACTTATTGGACAAACTTATATTTTTAGCATTTGCTACCCATACAATAACAAATTTTAATTTTGTATTTTATTCTTTTTGCATTTTTCAACCATGTTTATTTTCTGATAGACACCAGTAATATTCGAATGTTTTGTGATTTAAATATACATACACACACTTCATAGTCGTTGCAAAAGAGAAGAAAATGCACAAATATGTTACGTTTGTGCATGATAGTTGTATATATCTAACATAAAGTTTAATTAAAGTCTTAAGGATTCGGGCTAGAAGAGCGCTCCGCGCTCTAGGCGCCCGCAGAAATCAACGTCAACGTAAAGACTTAACATTGTTTCATTCAAGTAATTTGAAACAATATTTAGAGCAAAACTTTCTATGACGGATTACGATTTATTAAGATAAAATTTTAATAATTTATACTAATGTGGAAAATGTTAATTTACGCTTTTATTAAACGGAATAAAAATATTATGAATAGATTTTTAAAATTTAAGCAGGATTTGTGTGTGGGGGGGGATTTTTAAAAACATCGGAAATGGAACGTTATAATAGTATGAGGCAATGTTCCATCACTTCATTATATTTCAAACACATAACGACATCACGTAATAACTTTTCGAAAGGCTTAAAGCTGTTGCCACATTTGAGCGTAAATTTCTATTATACGTAGTTTTATGTTTGCCCTTATGATATCTAGTGTGAGGTGGATTTCTATTTTGATGCCAGATATAATTTTTTTTTTTTTTTATTTCTCTTGATAGGGTGGATTATCGATCAGAATTCTGCACTTTTTAGTGGCCAAAAATAGTAACAATGAATAATAAAAAAAAAGAATAAATTGTCTTAAAATGCTGTTGGTGGAAAATAAGTTAATTAGTATTGTTCGTTAACTAGCAGTATTAATTAACTCAGAATTTCTTTCTTCCTATTTTTAATTCTTCGTTTAATCTTATTAGATAGTTATCACTACATAAGAAAATTTAGCAATTCTTCTTACATCTGCACAAATTACTGAGAAACGATTATTTGGACTTAGTCACTGCAATTACGATAAATGTATTTAATATATTTATATTTTTCCATACTTTAATTGCAGGTGTTTCTAAATTATTAAATCCGCTTTTAATATAACTGAATTAAACGGATGTGTTTTACTAATATTTTAAGTTCGTAATTATGATACCTTGCATGCACATTTTGATAACATTTATAGTTATTCATATACTTAAAAGAAATCAATGGGGCACAGGTTTTTCTCTCTCGCGTATCCCTTCATCTAGCTTTTTTGGACGTTATTTGATTTGAAAATCTCGACTTGCGAATAAATTGCGACTTAAGTGAATTAGAATTGCTATATATCGAAGTGTAAATAATAGTTTTATTAACGTCGCTCAGAAGCAACTCGAGGGCTATTGGCAGAATATCCAAGGGGACCGAGCTCACCCAAAGAGTTTAGAGCAGCAACCCCCCCCCTTTCCTCGGGAGACAACCACCCCCACACTCAACATTTATCGACAAAATAACAAAAGATTTTATATAATTTTGAAATCAAGGTTAAATAAATGACTTTTGACGATGGATTTTATAATTTCGAGCCTCGGTCAAATGACGAGGAAGACACTTGAGCTGGCACCTTTCTCTCCTAACTTCCACACCACGCCACGGGAGAAGTTTAAGCTCCAATAGATATAAACTACATCATCCTCGTCTACACTGCGGGTCTTAGGTGGCATCAAGGCTCAATCCCTCGATTCGACGAAAACCGCCGGCGGGGACCATGATCGCTAGACTACCACATGAAGAATAGAAGAGGATAAAATAAATTCGACCAGTTAAAATACTGAAAAAAGTTTGAAGGTTAAGGAGCATTACGTGTACACAACATTGGTGCCAGAAAAATGAATGATTGTCGGATAGCTAAAATTGTATTAGAACTCAGAGTATAAGTTAATTTCTGACTCTTTCGGTTCTATACTTTTATGGTTATTTAAATAAATAATGTTTTCTATTAATCTTTGGTTGAGGACGGGCGTTCGTTATCGTTCCACATTCGGAGTACAAACATCCATTTTTTTAAAATTATTCTTAAATCTTCTTCAAAAACAAGAATCTTAGACAAGAATAAAAATAGTTTAAATATTTGTCTACATGGGACTATTTATTTGACTTATTACTTGGTAATATTAAATGGAATATATCTTAAGTAGCGAAGCCGAAGGGGTCACAAATGCAGAATCAATAAAAAATTGCTCGTAAAGTACGTTGCACAGTTTTGTTAGAATAAAATATCTCTAATGTAAAAATTATATATATTATTTAAACAATCTACTTTAGCGAATGGTTTTAAGCAAGATGCTATTTCAAAGTTTACGAAAACAAATGTGGAGATTATACATAACACAGTGTGCTCGTAAAATATTTGGTCAAATGGTTGCAGAAAGAACATTTTTGAACATTAGGTAATGTGCGGCCGGAAATACCGCATTAAGGCGTTACAAGGTTCTGTCAAAGTCAGTCAGTCGATAACATCTTGCAGTGGCACAAGGCGTCGCTTCCTTCTTCGAATTTCAACAGAATGCATTGCTACATGAATTCCGAGCTTGTGGGTATTCCACAGATGCGAAGAGAAATGGTTGGCTGATTTTATTGGCGCAAGAGCTATATTTAGCCAAGCTGCTTCAAACACATTTTACTTGACTAGTAACCAAGTGTATCGGATAAAGAGTTGTTACAAATGTATATCTGTGATTTAAGACGTGAAATGACTGAAGGAAAAGAAAATATTCGAAGGGAAACAGATGTGCAACTCAATATAAGAATATCTTTTTCTACAGGAAATGTTCGGGGCACACCAGGAATATTTAAACATGTAGGGAAATATATCATTTATGAAATATTAGCTTAGCTGTGAATTTTCAAACGGGGTATTCTGGTCTCATATATATATTTTTTTAACTGAGATATGTTCATATATATTAATACGCAAATATGGTGATAGTTTAAAAAATAAATAGGTTTTTAAGATAAATGGCGTTACTAAAACAAGTTGGTGTTGCCATTGTGGGCTGCCATCTGTTAAACGGTGCAGAAAACAAATTTATATTTCTTTTCTTGGGAACCATTTGGTGCCAAATCAAAATTTAATTGCTGGAACGTTGAATTGTCAACGTCCATGAGATCTGGACTCATTAAACACCTGATATCAAGCAACAATCAAAATAATGGGCTACTTTTGGTTAATATGCTCCGAAGCAAGCGATGATTGATCGGCCTGAAAAGTAATAGTGATGATTTTTTTGGGAAGGGGGGGGGAATACGTATCATATACATGGTATTCATAGAAAAAGGAAAAATGATCATTGGATTATTCTTCAGTGGGGTACCCCATTCTCATTCCTAATACGAGTACCTTTTTTAAATCACCCTCGTTTATATATATAGTCAATCACAGAAGATAGTCAAGTTCTTTTAATCATATCTTCGAATAATCAATATTCAATCCCAACCTACTTTACCTGTGATATGTAATCCCTATACACGTCTATTTCTTAGGTTTAGAATAGTAAATCAATCTTTTTCTTACCAATCCACTCGGGTTCGAGACCTTAGATGAACTAAAGTTGAGGGTTCAAGTCACTAATCCTATGTAGATGCGTCTGGAATTACTCCAGGGGCTTCTTACTCACTGAAGATCTAAAGTCGATATTTCACTCGATAATTAATTTGGTTTTATAAAAGTCGCACAAGAAGCAACATGAGGGCTATTGGCGACGGACCTCGTAATTTTGAACCACGGTCAAATGACGAGGGCGACATCTGAGCAGGTACCCCCTCTCCTAACATCCACACCACGCCACCAGGAAGACTTTGGGCTCTGACAGATTTAACGTGTATCAGGCCCGGCTACACGACGGGTCCTTAGAGACCAAGGCTCGAACCCGCGACTTAACGAAAACCGCCGACCACAAGTTCGAAACCCTGACCACTAAGCTACGCGGCCACTTCACTCAGTAATTTCCGCTCTCACAATATTTATCACATACTAAGCTACTACCCTCAATACTGAATTCTTTGTTTTTTATATATGCATTTTTCTCAATTCTATTTAGTGCACTTCACTAATTCTCATCGAATCTACATAAATCAAGTTTCATTCATAGGTAGGCATTTGCAATTCCAATAAATTCAATTAAAGGTCCTCCAAAGTGCTAATTGAAGGGAGGGAACGCGATAGAACCCATACCATAAAACTTATTAAACAACAATTAAACACAAATAGTTAAATTTTGCGCGGTTTTAATAAATATATCAGTTTGATAAATGTGATTTTTCGCAACTCTTTTTAGGGGAAGCATAGCTAATAAACTGTGTTAAAATCGTCTTTCCGAAAAACATTTTCTATTTCCTCCACAAGCGTTGGGAATGACTACTTTAACCCCTTCATAAAAAAAGCACTCGGAACGATATCTCTCCTTTCAACATGATTCAGGTACAATTTATAACATTCAGAGAAAAAAACAATGTTGCGAACCATTTCTTTTTCCATTCGGCGTGGGTGGTGAGTGTTCTTCTCACAGTGACAGAGAACATCGCACAGGCGTGGTCGCGAAAAGCACGATGGCCGAGAGTGTGAGAGAAAACCCTCATCCCCAGAAAGAAACGTGACGCATTACTTATCTGCTCCCAGAGATCGAGCGTCCGTGAAAGATGGATGCGTGGTTCCTCCTTTGTTGTGCCTCTATCTGGCGGAGAGAATCAACGAGCGAAGGGTCCTTTGTGGTCCAGTTCCTGGTCAGCGATCTGGGAGTAGCCCTTTTACGAGCGGCCGCAGAATCTTAATCAGCCCGCCAAGGGCCTGTTTGTTCGCCCAGAAAAGTGTGATGTGTGCGCATTAATTGAGGGGACGGTTTGCATGTGTAATCGTTTTTCTGCCTGTTGTGATCCGCTCTAATCCCGGAAATTCTCCGTTCTTTGTTGATGAAGGCATTCGGAACTAGTTTTTTGAATAAAAAAAGTATTAAAAATACCTTTACATATATATATATATATATTTGTAAAGAGTTCGATTAAAAAAACTGTACGAAAAGATGTTTTTAAAAATTATCTCAAACAATGTGAAGGAAGGTTGCTTTTCGAATTAAAATCCAGAAAATAATTAGCATTATTGATATGAGAAACAAGATCGTATAAAGTATAAATCATAAGTACAAAACAATTTGGGAAAAAAAAACAGAAGAGTGAAATGTGAGTGACTGTAGGGTTTAATGGTGCAAGAGCCAAAGTAGGCTATGCTGCGCCAAACATTCGTTAAAATCAATTTAAATATACTTTAAAAACATAAAAATTTTATGCATTTAAGAAACAGGATAAAAGGTAAAATTTCAAATTTGGTGTAAAAGACCAATATGTTTTAAGAAAGCAAATAAGTTATGGTGGGGTTTTTCCCCCACCAAGTCCGATAGATTTAAAACAGATGAATTAAAAAAAGTCCGGCGATAATGATCAAACACCGGACAGTCAATTAAAATGTGATGAATAGAGTAAGGGACATGGCAGGAAGGACACTCGGGAGCATCTTCTCCAAACAAAAGATGTTTGTGAGTAAACCTGCAGTGAAATGTTGGATGCGGAATACTTTACAGAAATGCCAATAATATTTTTTATCACATATTGCCGCCGTTTACGGTCTGAGATTGCCACACATAGTACGGTCATAACACTTAGAATACGACATCGACGTACTCCCACAGAAGAGTGAAAAGTTATAGCTGCAATTTCTCCATTTTAATTGTGACCAATATCTATTCTTTTTGGGGAAAGAGAGATGCACTAAATATCAGAGAAAGGATTACTAATCGAAAATGCGCAACACCAAAGACATAGCTTCGCCGTTTCCTTGACTGCATCGCAAGAGATTATTTTACCTTGTATCGAATTTATATGGAGGGATCTCATAAGGTCACTATCCCTACAGGTCTGCGACTGAGTGAAATGTTGATTCAGCTGATTTTATGAGCGAGTGATTGCATACATTAAAGGATAATTTGGAATTGCATCAGAAAATGAGAATAAAATCTTTAGAATTAGAGAACGGGAAAAGTTAGGAAATTAAATTCCTTTTTTCAGCGAAATTATTACATCTACTAAACATTTTGTACATTAAAATTTTATACATATTTCGTTGTGTTCATGACACAAGGAGGAAACGTAATTTTAAGAGTAACTGATTTATTTTTTTTCACACGAGAGAGAGGCAGATACATCGTAAAATTAGCATATATATATATATATATATATTGTTACGAACATGAATTCATGCTTCCATTCACCAGTTCTCTTATAAAGGAAAAGACGGATGAAAAGAAATGCCTCCAGTTAGCAAAGTGAGAGTTTAATCAATAACCCCTTCACCTTGGCGACGGAGAGAAAATTGGTGACTTTGGCGACAAATGGAAAGCACTCGAAGGTACTGGAAACTAAGCGAAAATTCGAACGGGAAGAAAGATACAAACTTTTCACGAGTTTTCGCATGTGACGTCACGCCTGGTCGGAAAGGTAAAAATACGCCTAGAGCTACAGTCGGAGAGCCAATCTGAGGAGGAATCGGTCTGTGTACTGAATCAGTTGTCTATGGATAGATCAGGGAATTGTGGCCGAAGGAATTTGCTGGAGATTCGGTCAGATTCTAGATGAAGTGTTACGGAGAGTCTATCTTTGGAGACTTTGTTAATTAAGGGTTGGATATTACTGCGGAGGCTGTCCGCAGAGTAATAAGCTGGAGAGCTGAACGTTGCTGTGTAAGAGCTGTGACTGTACAAAACGTGTGTTTTATTCCTGTATCTGTGTCATTGAATTACGTAAGTGCTGTGCATCTGCTACTGTCCATATATATGTGTGTGTGTGTGTGAGAGAGAGAGAGAGTTTGGACCGACAATGAAATATACTTAATATTCTTCGAAGCATGAACCTTGAGCATTAATACAACGAGTCCAGAGGTGCTTCCATTGTTCGTAGCACTGTGTTAACTTATGTTGCGAAATGCTTCAAAGCTAATGTTTCTCGAGCATTTTTGTATATAGCATTCCGATTCTATAGAATTTCGGCGTTGGATGTTTTCATTTTCCATCGAGGGGGAGAGAGTTGTTCCCTGGGATGCCAGTGGGTCTGAAGAAAAGTTTATCGATCGCTTTTTGCTGCGCCTTTACCAACCAGGCTGAAAAAGACGACTCTTTCTAGATAGTTAATAAAGCGTTTTTGCATCTAGCGTTGTTGTTGAAGAGAGTCGCTGCATCCTCCCCCTCCAATATCATCGTGAGGATATGAAGAGAAATATTCTGAATGACATTTGTAGAAAAGGTTGCTTTTTCAGCCATTACTGCAATTGATATACATCCTCTCCCTGTTGAATTGAGTTTTGATTAGAACAGTTTTCTATTTCACGTCATCGATTCTCTCTAGTTGAATGACGGGTCTCTTTGACACGTCCGTCAGACCCAGAATATCACTAGTCTTGATTTATGGGTGATTGTCTTATTTGGACATACAGAGCCAAGTGTTTTGAGTTGGGGGCATATGCAGTGAGTAGTTAAAGGGTGTGCTGTCATCTAGCGTTCAAATCCTGGATCACCAGTTTGGCGTAGAAGGGTTTTTTGACCCGTGGCGGGAAAGAGAGTTGTCCTTGGGATGCCAGTGGCTGTTTCGAACCCTTATTCAATGATTCCGAAGAAAAGTTTACCGGTCGCTTTTTGCTGCACTTTTACCAACCAGGCTGAAAAAGACGTCTCTTTTGGGCTAATTAATAAGGCGTTTTAACATCTGACGTTGTTGTCGAAGAGAGTCGTTGCAGAATTAAGCCACCGCAGTTTTGGTCTTCCTCTTTTCCGACTAATAAAGGGCTTTGCAACAAAAACCTTCTTTACTGAATTTTTCTCATTCATTCTAACAATATGAGATGTTCAGTTCATTTATTTCATTTTAATACATTTAATGATATCAGGCTCATTAAAAATTCTATAAATTTAGTATTAAAACGCTTTCGCCTTTTTCTTTGACGACGCCTAGAATATTTCTGAGATCCTTTCTTTGAAAAACTGTAATTTTGTATTTCCTATTTTTAGTTAGAAGCTAAGTTTCCGAGTCACACACTAAGACTGACTTAATGAGAACAAATAAATTCAATTCAAGTAATGCTTGAGTTTAGTTTTGTGGTTGTTAGAATGACGAAATATTTTGTCTGATATTTACAATGTGTACACAGGCTCAGCGTGTGTATAAATACATTAAATACATGTTTTAATCTTTTAAATTTTTATCTGGATTGATTTACCTTTGTTATACCCGTTTAAACTATAAAGACACTCTATAATCCGGCACAAGACTGTAGTCTCGAACGTGCAGGATTAAAAACAAGTTACTGTCTCTCTAAAGTTTTTTTTAGGATGATAAAAAGAAATGCAGTTTCAAAGAAACTAAAACGTATGTTCAATTTATTGCTGTTCGTAGTCGCGTGACCCCTTATTAAGTTAATAATCAGAATTCAGAAAAGGATTCAATAAGTTCCTGTTAAGTTTTAAAACCTCCAAAAAGGTGCGATATGAATGACAGACTTGTTATTTCCAAGAAAACTTCCCTCTGTTCATTTAAAAAAAATTAAATATTCGAAAATTATCTTACATTTGATAGAAGTAATTTTATTTTAATTAAGAAGCTGTTTGGATTATATTTTGTTTTCAAAATTATAGGTATTGTAAAACTTCCAGTAATGGCTGAGTTTGAAACAATAAAGGAAGATACTAGATTGTTTTGTTTGAAGTTGAAAACGAAGAATATTTTTTTTTCTAAATCTTCCTCGCATAAATGTGTGATTTGACCACCACATAAAGTTTTAAAGAGAATTAAATTCTTCTAAAATTCTTCTTAAATGACATAAACTGCCGATTGTTCTTCTTTAAACACTGGCTATGTTAAAAGACATTATTTTTGCTGTGAGAATATCTCAAGAATCTGTTTATGATTCTAAAGTTACTTTAAGAACGCCATGCATGTTTGAGTATTTTAGCATACAGTTTTGCATACAATTTCAAATGTTTCCCATCTATCAAAATAATATGTTTTCGCTTATGGCTGTCCACATAAAAACAAGTTCAGACGCACTAAAAATAGAAAATCGGAAGAAAAGAAATCATGAAAATCTTCATGGCTTTAAAATTCCGTGTGCTTAAAGCTTGGTTGAAAATTGCTCGCTACTTTTTTTTTTTCTCTCTTGTCTGTGACTATGAAGTATCAAACATATTTTTCATTTCTTTCCCTTTTTTTCGGTGATTTTGTAAATAGCCTCTATTCATCTTTCATTACAGCTTTTGTCATACTCTTTACAAAAAACAACTGATATCAATCTGTTTCTTTTTTTTTTTTTTTTTAATGTGTGATGGTCACACATACATAAGAATACAGTTTAAAAAGTACCCGTGTAACTCGCCGCCATAACTTTTCCCGCCAATAAGATAACTTTCACTTCCTTTGATGCAAATTCACCGGAAGCAATCCATTGTTTTGATTGTTGCTTGGTTTCCGGTGTTTAATGATGAATCCAGGTCTCATCGACTGTGACAACTCGACGCGGGAACAGTCAAAACTAACAGACGAAAATTGTTTTGATAGAGGGCAGCACACAATTATTACACCTGCTTACCTCTACAAGACATCTGTCGACAAAAATAGATATTTTTTAACACATCTCATAGGTATCCATTTATCATACCGTGTTCTTAAAAATCAGAAATACTCTAAAAGCAATTTTCGCTTCGACATGGAATTTATGAATCCATTTAATATTTACACAGCATAAGAAACTAAATCTGGAACACTTTTTTATACCATATTGATTGATTGGTTGTTTTTATCAATGTCGCAGCAGAAACAACACGAAGACTATTGGTGACGGACATCGTAATTTTGAACCTCCGTCAAGTGACGAAGACCGACACATGAGCAGACTCTTCCCTCTCCTAACTTCCACGTCATGCCAACGAGAGGACTTTGAACGTCGACAGATCTAAACTGCATCAGCCCCAGCTACACGACGGATCTTTAGTGACATCAAGGCTCGAGTCCACAACTGGACAAAAACTGCAGGCCGCGAGTACTCGACCATAACCACAAGGTGGCAACCTCGGCCACTTATACCATACAGATAAAAGTTGTATTATGAAATACGATTTTCTGAATATAACAGTGAAATTATGTAATGTAAGTAGCGATAGAGTAATATTTGAAACGCGCATTTCTAAGAATGCTGCCTGCTTAAGTTAGGAGAATGAGGCTTTAGATCATTTGTTGCCTCATTGGACTGTGGTACCAAATTTACGTATCTCATAATTTAACGTCACCAATATCCCTCGCAAAACTCTAGATCAGAGGTCTTCAACTTGGGTTCTGCGGAACCCTATTGTACCCTGGAACTTTGACAGAGTTTCCGCAAGTGAGCACTATTTGCTTCATCAAAGCGCCAGAATTTTAGTAAAATTTTAATTTTACAAAAGATCGAATTCTAAACGGCAGCTTGCTTGTAAAAAATATATATATATATAAATAAATATTTTATAGATAAAATAAAATCTTAAATTTCGTAAAAGTCACGTGCTTTTAATACATTAATCGAGACACATTAGGTCACATATTATTCTCCTTTTTTTGGCTCATTCGATATATCTCAAATTGATACATCGACCGACACTCAATTGAAACTAAAATTTAGTGAAGATGATTTTTGTATTGGCATTAGAAAAGAATATCCTTAAATTACCAAAAGAGCTGTGAAACTTCTAATGTCATTTGTTTCAACCGATGCATGCGAAAAAAACTTTCTCTTTGTGCGCTGCGACAAAAACAGAATACAAAAACAGATTGAATGCTGAAGAGGACATAAGGTTGCAGATTTCAACAATTATTCCAGAGGTAAAAATACTTTGCAATAAAAAGCAATCACAGCCAAGTCATTAAAAATTTTTCTTTTTATTAATTTGTTATAATTTAAAATGTTGTAGCTTTTATTTATTATTTATAGAATACATTTTAGAAAAACAAAAAAACGCCATTAGTTACCTTTCCATTCATTATCTTATTAAAATGTTTGTATTGTGATAAAATAAAGATGCAATATTTATTTTGTAAATTTGAGAAGGATAAAGCTTTGATATCCTATTTTTCCTGCTCTATGATCAAGAGGTTCCTTCAAGAAATCGGTAAACTCAAAAGGTTCCCCAAAGTGTAAAAGGTTGATTATCTCTGCTCTAGAGCAATGTTAATTAACTCATAAAATAAATTTTTTTCCCTGAAACTCAAGTCCCATATAAGAAAAATGAAGGAAGTCTCAAGTCGAAATACTACTACATAAATTTTCTTCATGGATATTTTACAAATGTTCTTTGCAATGGAGTCTGAAGAAGTATATTTATATTAGCTGTGTGGAACATAGAAAAAGAGAGCCACAAATCAAAATAATAAACCCGTGCGAAATTGGTTTTCTCTGGACTGGATGCTTTTTGCTCCAGACCCTCTCATTTCCCGCGTAATCAGAGTGCCGCGCTGGACGTAATTCGCAAGTTTTAAGTATCGTCTTTAGCTAATGGAGAACAATAGAATTGCATCTGGAATTAGAATTTCGCTCCAGTTTCATTGGACACTCTTGTTGACTTAATTCGGAGAAATCTGAGGTTATCCGAGACCGTGAGAGAAGTGGTGGATTTCCGTCACGCCATCTCAAAGTCGTGAGCTGACACCTCACATGTCGTTGAACTTTCTGTTTCCCAGGGACTCCAGAGATTCCGGGTTCGGGTCCCTTTACCTCCAAGATACATTTGTAACTCATTCGTTCTGAGTTATTCAAATGTATTCCATAAATTGGCAATGGAATAGTACTTTCCCCCCTAGATTGCCGAATTGTTGCTTTGAGAAGCAAATGCTAGCATCCTCGCGAATATGGGACAGTTCTTCAGTATTTGGTTTCTTCTCTGGGTTAGGATGCTGAGAAATATATGATAAAGAATGGAAGAATAAATAGTCAGTTAAAAAAAGCAATGAAAGGTAATTTAAATATGAAAATACAAAAATGATAAACATTAATTACGAACAATGTATGATAAATATAATCATAAAATGTGACAGATTAATTCATCGATTCAAATTACAAAATTTTGATTTGACGTCGCACTAAAAGCAACACTAGGGTTGTTGCTGACGGACCTCGGAAATTTTAACCTCGGTCAAGTGACGAGGACGAGCCCGTAGCCTCAGATCAGCTTCAAGGTATGTCTTTGTGGACGCATGGGGGGCGATGTAGCCTAGTGGTCAAGGTCATGGACTCGCGGCCGGCAGTTTTCGTCGAGTCGTAGGTTCGAGCCTTGATGCCACTAAAGACCCGCCGTGTAGCCGGGGCTGATGCACGTTAAATCTGTTCGGGACCCAAAGTTCTCTCGTTGGCGTGGTGTGGATGTTAGGAGAGGGGGTGCCAGCTCAGGTGTCATCCTCGTCACTTGACCGTGGTTCAAAATTACGAGGTCCGTTGCCAATAGCCCTCGTGTTGCTTCTAGTGCGATGTTAATAAAAACTAAACTAAACTAAAACTTTGTGGTCGCATACAGGATTCGAACTCGTGAGTCGACCGAAATAACGTCGGCATCAGCTCGCGACCGTAACCACACGGCTATCACGGTCTTCTCAAATTTCTGAATGATCAATTCCGATTAAATAAGGCTTAATATGAATATTTTTATCCTTTAAGTCTGAAATAATCAAGATAATGATTTTCAAAAATAATTATTTATTTGCGAATATTTTTGTGAGCATATCCATAAAAAAAAAAATCCAAGTACGAACAAAAATTTCTAGCAAAGGAAAGAAGTTCTATACAAAGTTTTGCAAGGAGCAGATTTAGCCAATTAAGGTGTGCTTTTTTTTGATAATTATTATTAAATTACTCAATTAAATAGAAGAATTAAAGTAAACGATGAAATATCGAGAAATGGACAATCGTAAACTTTTCCGATATTAAAATTGAAGCAAACGATAAATTATTAAATTAAATATTATATCGGTTTCATGTAGTTAGTAGTTAAAATTAAAACAAATGATAAATTATTAAATAAAATATATTTAAGGTAAATATAATTAAAATTGAAGCAAACGATAAAAAATTGGAAAGTGATCTGGTGCGCCAAAACGTCCCACCTAAAACAATAGCCTCTTAAATGGCTAAGAAATCGATGAGAAATTAACTAGTTTAAGACAGAAAAACACCGAAGACATTTTAATCTTTAATCACAATAGAACACGAGACACAGGAGAGAGATTTTTCAAGTATGCTAAATAACTTCAAAAAAATTTTTGGTTGCTTTAATTCAAATTTAAGAAAATTGTTTTTGTCGTTGTAAAATTTACTATGATTACAAGTATAAATAAAAATGCGAGTGAATTTGAATACTTATTTTCACACATATCAATAAATTAGAGCACAATAAGATGCACTGCATCCTGTTGTGAGAGGCTACGTTGAATTGTAATGCTTCCAAGGCCAGAACTATTGTATTTGTTGCACAGTTTTTCCAATTATTGTTGTGACCAAAAGCTACAAATATCCTCTATGCAACGCATTTATTTCCTTTGTACCCAGGCATCACTGGTGAGGTGAGAGCTGGTGACCCACAGGAGATAAGGTTAAAGCAGCAAGGTGTCTTTGCACCCGACCTTACGATTTCATCTCTTCCCAAAGATGAGCGAGCACTCAAAGAGGCATCGGTATTGTTATGACGATGATGTAAACGTTGCTATAAAGGCCTAGTGTCGACAACAACCTCTAGAATTCCTCTCTGATGAGTTTTCTCTACTCGTCACGCGTTGACGCAAGTGAATGGAAAAGGATAGGAACTTAGTCAAAAAGTGAGCATTATACAGAGGATTCAAGTACATGAATCTTTCATATGCAACAAAAATGGTAAAAATCAGTAATAAATAATAAAAATGTTATCGCCAGAGAGACATTACTTTTCAATTGAGGCTGGTATGTTCTCCATTCCATTTTCATCACAATAGAATCCTAACTTTTTTTTACCCAATTCCCGAAAAAAAAAATTACTCGCCCCTAGCCCCTTTTCAGAGGAAAATAATTTGATATAAAAACCAACGTTTTTAAAAACAACGTTTTTATATGGTGTCAAAGTTTATTAAAGAAAATTATTGAAATATTAGTTAAAACTGTTAGTTATTTTTAACTTTAAAATTTACTTAAAAAGAGACATTTGTGAGAGTATTAAAAAATTCATAATACTCATAAAATCAAAACATGCATTTGAAAGTTTGTAAGTCATTCTATTAAAAATAAAAATGGGAACCAGAATTCAGAAAAAATTATTGTGATAAGACACGGCGCCAAATATTGGAATCTTTCTTTCTTGCGAATGATTACTGACTGAAAGTCAGCAACCCTTACTATCTCCCCTTTGTGAGTTTTACGATACCTCATGTGGCGTGTGGGGAGTGCCCGGTGTTCCCAGAGGGGGAAAGAAATTTTTTCCTCAATCCTAAAAGTGCCGAGGGGAAAGAATATTTTGACATTAAAATTATTGAAATATTAGTTAAAACTTATCGCAAACGTCTAAATATTGCATTGTTAGGCGAGTACGAACGATTCCCAAAATTTCAAAGCTCTAGCTTCATGGGAAGTTGGTTAAATTAACGATCGAAAATTTGATGACACACACACACACACACTCACACACACACACACACCAAGTGAAATTCAGAAAAACGTTGTAAAAACGTTTTAAAAAACCCGCCAACTTCAGTTCTTGAAATAAAGGATGTAGTTGAAGTTTTCAGATCTTTAGTAAATTCTAAAAAATACTTCCGAAAAGAAAACATTCCTTTTCTTCATCCTGTCTAGTGCATTTTATTCCATGTAATTAAAAGCAATAAACCAGCTTTGAGAAAAAAAAAAACAGGAAACTCTCAATAGAATAATAATTACGCTCGTAAATACAAGGTGATGTGTCAGCGGGAGTCTTACTTTTGATTCTGACAAATCTTGCTTGAAAGATATTTAGAGAACTACATGTTGAAACATATCTTTACGATGCTTTTTTTGTATTAATCGAGCTTTGAAGCTGATTTTTCCGAGTATTATTTGGGCACTTAGTCATCAACGCCTTCCAATTTAACCATAGACCAAAAACTCTCCCTTTGATCTCTTCCACTTCACCCCCGATAGTATTGTATTATAAGGGATATTATAATCACAAGGACTTACATTAATATCAAAGCCTTTTTCCTGTTGAAAAAGTGTTCTTATTTGCGTCCTCTTCCTCCTTTGTTTTTGTTATCAACCAAGGGCATGTTAAACGCATCGTTTAATGACGTTCGACTCCCTGATACTCAGAATCTTTTACGAAACATAAATGCAGTCTGGCAAAACAAAACAGAACGGCCGTTGCGCACTGATTTCTGGCGTACTTTAAATAAATTCGAACCCGTCACGAAAACCCGAACACAGTCCCCGAAAATCACATAACACACATTAAAAAAAAAAGCCTCTCCTCTACTTTCTCCGGTGAAACATTTCACTTCCTATTGTCCGAACGCTATGCCATAACTCATTCGGGGTCACACGATTCCGAACGGTAAGAAGAAATTCGAATCGTAAATCACGGTTTTGCCATTTTCAAAATGGCGGAACAAGACGACTCGTGGTCCGTTACCTTTTTAGTAGCATGGCTGCTGCGATTGTTTTCTTTTTTTTTTCTTCGAAGGGAAAAATTATTAAACCTTTTATTTTATCGTTTTGTTTTGCTCTTCCCATAATCGGAACAGGTCACACGCGAAAATGGTTGAACGTCGAGCGGATCGTTCTGTTCTTCGAATTCGTCGTGTGAGGTACTTTATCGACCATCGGGGCCATTTGTTTAAGTTGTTATTAAGCGCTTCCAAGTTGAAATCGGAG
Source organism: Nephila pilipes (assembly GCA_019974015.1). Lineage (NCBI taxonomy): Eukaryota > Metazoa > Arthropoda > Arachnida > Araneae > Nephilidae > Nephila > Nephila pilipes. The sequence goes on from BMAW01028032.1 coordinate 276,576, forward strand.
TTCCATCAACGGCTGTTAACGGAGAAAGCGTGGGATCATGAAGGGTGGATTCTGTTTCAATGGGGATGCGGAAACAATGAAAGTGGATGATAAAACCACAGAACAATGTGGTATCAGTACAAATGGGAATTTGTATTGGCAATTAATGGACCTGCAGAACTGCAGCAGCGGATTCACACGAACAACATTTTCAAACAAATTTGTTTTAAGAATAATAATAAAACCTGCATATCTAGTATGGTAGATTAGCTATAGGAAGGTTGATCTGTATTTCAGAAAAACCTATATCAATAAAATAAAGACTATGTGTGTGTGGAGGGAGTGATGTAGTGAAAAGATGGAACGGTCCAGACGTAAGAATTTTGATACTGTTAAACTATAGATAATGAGTATCCCCGAAACGATTTCTTCTAAATTCACTTTAGATTTTTTAAAAAAAAATTCAACGTTATTGTAATTTTTATATACTCTCGAACGAAACGCTGCAGTGTTACGATTATCACACCATTTAAGAATAGAAGCTTTTTAAAGCATTGTTTCGAGAGTGTAAGCTACAAGAATTTTAGATTTTTACATTCAAATCATTCTATTTAGAAATCTATCGATCCAAATGATACTGTATTCATACGGTATATGGAATGAACATTTGATACCCTTCTTCTTCAAAAAAAAGAGAGAGAGAGAGAGAGAAGGGGGGAAATGTAATTTAGTAACTGTACTCAAATTGTTTCTCGCTCAAATAGTGAGGAAGGAAGGTTAACTGTGGAGCATAATACGTCACACACATGACATCTTAATATATCTTTGCATTCTGACCATTTATTCCTCTCGCAGTTTTTTCTAGAACGTTAAATTCATTCATTTGCTTGCTCTTACAGTTTCTGTGTGTTTGTTCTTAGAGAAATACGATTCTTTTTTTAAATGAATTATGGCAAAAAAATAAATGATATTTGTTGATATTTTGGCCTTTGCCTTTCACTGGTCACTGCAGGCTCCACTCCAATTGGGTCTAAAAGGGTATATTGATCTTTGTACATCATCGGCTGTATCCTTTTTTGTTGGAGACCAGGTGCTAAAAATGATTTCGAAGATTACAAAAAAGTGGACCCTCATTAAAAATTGATAATGCTTAACTACTAGCAAGATTATTGGTTTTATTTTAAAAATTCACCCACATTCGAAGAATAGATACTCCATCTAGTAATAAAATATCAATTTTCGGGGAAGAAAAGTATTGTGTCGGTCTTCAAAAATCAATGTATTTGATCACTTTGTTAAATTACTTAAAAGGAAAGGAGAAAAGAAAAGGTTTGTTAAAGATAAAAGGAACTTGTTAAGTTGAAGAGAATTTCCTTGAGTTGTTGAATTTAAATGACTACAAATTATTCATCAGTAAATTATTTTATCGATTGAATAAAGATGAATAATTTAATGAAATCATCCAAGATAAGACTTACGAAAATAATTATGTTTTGAATCATGAAAGGTAGGTGTTATACACGATAAAAGATAAATAGACGCTACGAGTCTTTAGTAGCATCGGGGCTTGAACCCATGACCACTAGACTACTGCGGCTAATTGGAAGAGGAATCAATACGAAATCATTACACTAAATCAGAGATAAATCATTATATTGAACAATAAAAAAGATGTGGCAATTTTTTTGAAACATTAAACTCAAAACAATGAAATAATGAGACAAAGAATACTTAAAAGTGAAAATTTTAATCAAATCACTGCACATAGCCGAACTTCAGATGCTTAGATTGAAAATCGTTGTATGATAGCCTCAAATACATTCCCATCTTTAATAACTTAGAAATAACATGTACCACCAACGGTATATAATGCATGTTATTTATAGCCGTCGTGTACCACTGACGGTATGTGAAATATGTTAGGAAAAGCCGTTCGTGTGCTGCAGACGATATGTATGAGCGTGAGTGTGAAATGAAAGAAGTTTTCTCCATGTTTTAATATCAGAATGAAACAAAAACGCAAAAGTTGAAGTGTTTTAATATTTCAGTTCAGTTCAACGATAAGACGTTTCTTGAATTATAAATTTTGAAAATTTCAGAAGCATCGTATCTCTCCCCAACTAGGCTTGAGTTATTGTGTCAACATAATGTATATCTTTTTTTTAAATCTGTTTCTGACGGAAACGGACAAAACACTGAGAAATTATTTTGATTATTCTGAATATAAACTGAGTACTTAATAAACGAAGTGAAATTCCTCTCCACCGTTTTTTATAACTGATTAAATGGAGGAACTCCTGTCCCACTTGGAGAGATACGACATTTTTTTTCCCCGATCGAATGTGTCATGTTGCATTTAAAAACGCCGTGATTAAAATTCCGACATGAATACGCCCTCTGACAACATATCGGTGAGTCGCGCATATCTCTTATTGCTTATTGCCTTAGGAATGAAGTAGTTTATGTGTTCTCTGATTATCATATTATATCGTAAATTTCAGTCAGCTTCTGACATGGAGGATTAATTTTATCACGGACATTTATTATCATCTAACAATATGCCTACAACCTCTCCATGCATTTAGTATAAAAGAATAATTTTACTACGGGGACTGATCTTTTTATTCTAATGCGATAGTAAATCATTTGTTTTTATGGCTCACGTTTCATTTCTGGTAGCCATTAAATAAATTATTAAAAGGCAACTGATTGATTATAAAGTCCTTTTATCCTATCGCATTTGAATAATGCCATAAAATTATAAGATGCTTATGTCTAACCTATCACACACCAGATACGCCTACTGTTGTGGCAGCGGTAGCCTAGTGGTCAGGGTCGTGAATTCGGGGTCGACGTTGTTTCCATTGAATCGTGGGCTAGAGCCCAGGTGCCACTGAAAATCCGAGGTAGATGCGCGTTAAATATGTCGGGATCCCAAGACCTCCCTAATGGCATGGTGCGGAAATTTCGAGATAGATGTGGCAGTTCAGGTCTTCCTCGTCACTTCACCGAATTTTAAAATAACGAGGTCCGTCGCCAATAGCCACGTATTGCCTCTAAGGGAGACGTTAATAAACAATCAATCAATGCACTTACTGTTTTTGATGCCGCTATTGAAGAGGAGGATCAAAAGATACCTGTCTTGGACGACAGGTGTCGAAACTGTGACAAACTGGTGTTATAATTGTGTGCTGCCATCTGTTAAATGTTGCCATAGCAAATGTGATACTGATTCAGTGTTTAGTTTTGATTTGGCAGCCATTTACTACTGAATCGAAATTTGATAGCTGCTATGGCTATGTCGAGTCGTCGTCTTTACATTTTATGTTGAATGATCACTCTCGATGGGACAAAAACTATCACAGGATAGTACTGCAGAGAATTATCCAATTTTCATTTCTAACACAGAACACTTCTTGAGCCACCTTCGTACGGTGAACCAATAAGAATGATTCTAACTTGTGGTGTTACTCAACATTACGGATCAATTCTTTCAATTCCGAAAATAAGCTTTGTCAACTCGTGAGTTAACACTTATTTCCGTAATGAATTGGTTACTTTTATAAAGTGAGCTAACTAACAGAGTAATTCATACGAGTTGTAGGTATGACGACAGCATGCAGAATAAAATAGAAATACGAGTGAAATGAAAACATAACCCCATTGATGTCTTGTCTTACAAGCTTTTCATAGCACTGTTAGCTTTCATAGGCTTAAGTGATTATGAAATAAATTTACACAAGAAATCTCCGAATAGGTGTTTCCACAAACATCGTGGTAACACCCGGGTACTAGTACCTCTAGGGAGATGAAGTGAATTCACGCAAATGGAAGGTTTGATTGATTGTCTCTCCCATGTTTCGTCTATGTCGCACTTAGAAGCAACATGGGGTCTATTTTGAGAATATCCAAGCGGACGGAGCTCATCAAAAGGACTTAAAGCTATAAACCAGAATCCTGGGAAGCAATCACCCCCTCTCTCAACATTTATTGGCAAAGAAAAACTTTTAGCAGGAATAGGTAGTATATAACAGTGCTTGTCAAGAGGGATGTTAACGACGGACAACGTAGTTTTGAGCTACTGTCAGGTGACGAAAACGACACCCGAACTGAAAATTTTATCTCTGAACTTCCATCCCATACCATTGACAGGGCCTGGAAACTCGACTAGATTTAACGTGCATGAGCCGTGTATCACGATAGATCTTTAGTGGAGTGATCACTGGAACTTTTCATTTTGATATGGAGGCAGGCTCGAAACATTTAAGCCTTTGAAGATCCTCACATGTATGTTCAAATATGCTGCGAAAATAATCTTAACGAAAATCTTTATCCCCTTTGTTGTTGATTGATTGTTCATCAATGGCCACGGTAGCCTGTTGGTCATGGTCGAGGACTCGAGGCCGGTGGTTTTCATCGGGGCCACTCAGGTGTCGTTCTCGTCACTTGAGGGAGGTTCAAAATTATTAGGTCCGTAGCCAATATCCCTCGTGTTGTCTCCAGATTGACGTTTATAAAAACCAAACCAATCATTAATGTCACACTCAGAAGCAACAGGATGGTTATGGGCAATAGTCTTTGTTGTTTTAAACCTCGTTTAAGTGACCAGGAGGGAATCCGAACTGAGCCTTTCCTCCTTAAATTTCCATACCACGTCAATGGGAGGACTTGAAGTCTCGACTGTTTTAAAGTGCATCAGTCCCGCTATTTTGCGAATGATTTCATCGAAGAAAATCGAGATTGTAGTGAAAAACAGAATTTTATTCAATTGTTATTTCATATTAATGTTGAAAGTATTGCAATTAAAAGGATATTTAATAAATAATACACCTATTCAGGACATCTTCTGAGCCGTATAACAGTATACCAGATTCTTCTTCACCTAGTAACGAAATAGCCTTTGTAAGTTCTCGTATATCACCAATTTTGATTTTGTGAAAGTAGGGTTAATCCCATAGAATTTCTATTATTTCCCCCTCAAATACAGATTCTTATCTATTTAAATTCAATAAAGTGCTCCTGAAAGAACAAAAAACAATAAAGTTTCCTGAGAAATTACATCTTCCTCCGAATTTTGAAAATATTTTTAAATTTTAAAAGTGTTTTAAAATAATTTCAAAAATCGGGCAAAATCTAAACGTGAACCATTTAAATAGAAGTAAATATATTTTTGAAATCGAAAGAAAAATAGAATTCTACAAGATGCTTTCATTATTTTTGCTCTTTCAGATATTCCTTTTATTTCATCTAAATAAAATTAAAAATCTATGTTTGAGGATGAAAGTATATAAAAATTCCTTAGAATTAACATTACATTCTCAAAATCTAATCTGTCGGTAGATTAGGTTTTGAGAATGTAACATAGTAAAAACACGGTAAGAAACGAGTTTTTTAAACATGAGTGTTTTTTTTCAAACTTCACATTTTGCTGAACATAATTTTTTTTATACCTAAAATTTTGAATAATAATGATTTAAAATGACCCTTTCACCTTGACGACGGATTTGGTGACCATTTGGTGACTTGGCGAGAAACTTGGCGTAAAAGTTAATTCTTTAAATAATTAGTTTTCATTAATTTTTATTAATTATACTTAAATTATCATATTGTTATCCAAAACAATTGTGTATAGAAAATTTCAGCTCAATTGAGAGCTTTAAAATGTGAGAAAAAAGCTTTTAAAGTTTTGACCCAAACAAAGTTGCAATTGAGTAGAAGAAAACCCATTAATAATGAATAATGTGAAACGTCTTAAATGACTTCAATGGAATCACAACAGTTATAAATGCACAAAATGACGACGACATCCACTTATCACTATTCCTCTTTTCAAACTAAATAAATAATTTAATGAAAAGAAATGAATTAAGAGTCAGCATAGAAATTTCAAAGTAATTTGTAGGAATTATTTTCTCAATTCAACAACTAGCTAAATGGAAGATGAACGAAACAATGCTGGTTAAATGAGAGCTTACTTTAATACGAAATCATTGCGCAATTTTTAGATATAAATTTTATCTTAACTGTTTATTTTAGTGATGTTTTGTTTTTTTTTGAATAAATATTTTGTCTTTTAAAAAGTTTGTAGGTATTATCTATGGAAAATCTTAGAAGCGCAATTAAATAGAGTGATTAAGAATTCTCCAAATAAATTATATCTTTTTTTTAGAAGTTTGTTTCATTCATCGTCCTTCATTAATAAAACTTTGCATTATTACAAAAAAAAAGTTTGGAAATAAATTTGTGACTAATATTTTTTAATTCTATTTAGAATAATCTAAAAATTTCCAAATGCTGCATACTCGTTCCATTAAAAGCACCATTTTAAGGTAAAAAAAAAAAAAAAAAAGATTGACAACAGATTTATCTGTAAAAATTAGACGAATAATTACTAACTCATAGGATCGGTAAGATCTCTTCACATAAATTTTTTTCTTATATTGCAATATTTTTATTTTATTTTTATAAGTTCTGCAATATCGTAAGATCCGCCTTGTAGATAGACTGAGGCAAGTTTAATATGTCGAGTCTTTAATTCCTCACATTACATGCCCTCACACTACATGAGGTGCCAGCTCAGATGTCGACCTTGTCATCTAATCTTATCTCAAATTTACGTGGCGTATTGGATATAGTTAGTGGACTTAGTGTCGGGTAGAAATAGACAATGAAAAATCGCTCGATAAACAATATTATAGAATATTATAGAAAGGGGAACAATGTTATAGAATATTATACAACCTTTTCTGTTCAAGATCCCATAAAACTAATCAATAACAATTATAGAAACTTCTTTTACTCCAACGAAATTTTGGGGAACATCCCAACTATTAATACAGTTTCTACACGGACAAAAAAAAAACAGATGGGAAGATATACTCGGCGTCCGGATTTTTAGCAAAATGATATAATCACTCCTTGTCTTTTATACAAATTCAATTTGCAAGATAATGCAGTTTGTAGTACTTGCAATAAAATTATTTGGAACGCATTCTATTAATCTGCATAAATTACACCTTCCATCGAGATAATTTCTAGAATGTGCTCCAATTTCACCTCCAATGCGTTATCACCTTCAGAGAACTTTAATACCAAGCAGTATCGAATAAAAGAATATTTAGAGCTTTTTTTTTGTAGTAGATGAAACACTTTGGTCTTTGGCATGCATTAATTTGAAGGAAAATGTATTTAAAAAAAAGAGATAATAGCCTTAGTTGCTCTATACCTCTCATCAATTAATCAACATAAACTATTTGTAAAAATGAATAAATTCCTAAGTAAGTTGAAAACTGTCGATAACTAAACGGAATGTATACGCATAACCATTTCTTTGGAACAAAAATGGAGATATTTCTTCTTAAAAATAAAACACCCGTGTAGTGACCGGATATGAAGTAATAGTTCCAAAGTATCATGCAGGGTCTAGAATATGCTCTAATGCAGGGTTGTAAGAGGCGATTAAAATAGGTACCCAGTGCCTGGGGATTATATGAGGGGACCTCAGGGATTTGCCTTCTTTTGGTAGGTATAGGCATCATGACCCCGAGGCACCCAGTGATCTTTTCCTTTCCTATGGAGTTTACTGTCTTTGGTAAACACAGATGACATGCCCCAGGGATATCCTAGCGATCCTTCTCTATTTTCGACTTTCTTCTTGTCAAACCTTTTTATCCCTTCCATTTTTTTCAAAAGTCTAGACGATGGTTACATCTTGTTTGGCGCTCTAGTTCTTTTTTTTTTAGTTTTAGTTTTTATTAACGTTGCACTAGAAGCAACACGAGGGCTGTTGGCGACGGACCTCATAATTTTGAGCTCGGTTAAGTGTCGAGGACGACACTTGAACTGTTACCCCTCCTCTAACTTCCACACCACGCCATCTGGAGAACTTTGGGCTCCGACAGATTTAACAGGCATCAGCCCCGGCTACACGGCGGGCCTTTAGTGACCAAGGTTCGAACCTGCGACTCAGCGAAAACCGCCGGTCACGAGTCTGAAACCATGACCACTAGGCTACCGCGGCCACATCTCGTTTGGCGCAACATAGCTACATCTGTATTTTGCGCCATTAACCTTCTCTTTCACTCACTTTTAAAAATAAACAAGGAACTAAGCATTCTGAAAAAATTAAAAATGATTAATTCGGAAATTTTTAGTTGTTAAGGGACAATCAATATTTCATTGAAATGAGCGTTGAACAATGTGTAAGCATACATAATTATCAACTTTTTTTTTTGTATTTGTTTTGAACTAGACATGTCAACCAAGCTCCGAAAGAACGGTTGGTAACCCCAAATCCATTAAAAATGCAAAAACAGACCACAAATCTTTTTTTGGAAGGCACTTCTGCGAAGCGAACACTTCCTCCCCAAGATGACCTGTCTGTTGGGGCGAACTGGAATCAAGTTCGCGCAAAACAAATAATCCGAATCCTTTTAAAAGAAAACCCGATTCTATTAACTCTTTACATTCGCAACGTTAATTATTTCCCCCTCCAAGTCGAGTGCAACTAAAAAGCTAGACGACTAAATTATGACTCGAGAGTCCGTGGGTAATTTATTCCGCGCAAACTCGCCATTCCAACAAACGAGGCAGAAATTGCCTTGATGCAAAAGTCACACCTCAATTTCTTCGGGAAGGCAAAAACGATTAATTTCTCTCGAGTTTCGTTTCGTAAATAAAACTTTTTTTTCCCCACCTTTTTTTTTTTAAATAAAAATTATAATAATAACATTCTCACCCGTTGTTGTCCCTGAATCTAATATCTATTGTAAACTTTTCACTAATAGTGTGTTGTCGAACAAATCGGTAAACAGCTTCGCCGGCTGTAAATATGTTAAATACGCGAAGTAAATAAATAAGAGCGATTGCCGAAGGTTGCCAATAACGTGTAATTGGACTGAAGTGTTAGGAGGTCATGGAAATGATTTCCATACTGATACATGATATATGTTTGGTTTCTTTATTGTGTTTTAGTTAATTCGGAGCTTAAGTGGTTGAATTAATAAGTTGCGTATTTATGAACGTTACGCTGAGAAAGAATTCCCCCCCCCAAAAAAAAAGATATCGGAATGTTTATTAAAGTTATTTATGCAAAAATATGTATAAAATGTCTATAAATTATTACTAACTTTAAATGTTTGCTAGTTTGATATGGTTTACAGCCTTGACTAATTATTTAATTCATAAAAAAAAGTGTTGAAGGTG
>BMAW01028032.1:285768-301219 GCA_019974015.1 Nephila pilipes
TTCAGTTCAAAATGATCGACACTTTAACGCTCAAAAGCCTTCGGGGTTTCATCTTCTTTAAATAGGTACGGTCTTCACGAACCCAAGCGACCCTAGTAATTTTTTCCCTTTCCAGTGGGTTTTACTGTCTATGGTAAATACAGGTGACGCACACTCGGGATACCCTAGAGATCCTTCTTGTGAACCAATTTTCTCCTTTTTTTTCAGTATTTCAAACGCCTAGATCACAGTTTTACTTTGTTTGGCACAGCATACCACATATGGCTCTTGCGCCATTGAAGTGCCATCACTCATTGTTCCACCCAAAAGAAAATTTTTACACACACAAGCTTTCACTCTCCAGAAGACTACAAACCAAACTATCCCACTCTCGAGCAAAAATAACTCCCCTCGCCACTTATCAACACACATCACATCTAAAGAACCACCAGGAGTCGAGAACATGCCCCTTCCCCTTGTGTTTAAATAACCAAAATCTATTTGCATGCGAGTCGTCACATCTCGAGTTGAAGGTAAAATGTACACGTATCCCAAATCCTATGGACATGTAATGCTACCTTATGCCAAAAATATTGGTGTTTAAGGCGTTTCATGACTCTGACGCGTATGCATGACGACCGAGGGTGAGTGATGGTGGAGTCAAGAGCCAAATGTGGCCCTGTTGTGACAAGCCAGGAGTAACTATGATCTACATTGAAAGATTAAAGTGATTGACAAAAAGAAGGGTCAAAAATGGTGAAGAATGGTCTAGGGTATTCTGAAGGTGAGTTCACCAAAGACAGTAAGCCCCCTGGGAAAGAAAAAGATCACGAGTGTCTCTCATATTTGTGACGCCTGTACTTCCCTAAAGACTGTAATCTCCAGAGGACTACAAGAAAAAAGAATTTCAAAATTAAATAAAGCGTTTAAATTTGTAATTCTAAAATTTTCGGGCAAGTTTGCCCAAAAAGGCAATCAATGTTAAAGTAAATTGATTGATTGTCTATTAACGTCGCTCTAAGAAACAGAACAGGGGTTAGTGACAACGGTCCTCGTAATTTTGAACCTCAGTCAAGAGACGAGGACGACACCCGAGTTGGCAACCCACTCTCCTAACTTTCACACCATTCAACTCGAGAACTACACGATATCATCCTCACTACACAGCGAGTCTTTAGTGATATTAGGATTCGAGCTCACGTCTCAACCGAGACAACGTCAGCCTTAAACTCGTGATCATGTCCACTGCGGCCATCACTCTACATGGAGAAATCAAAATCAAAGTAAACAACACATACAAGTGGTGTGTCCGTGATAACCGAATGGCTAAAGATACGAGTTCAAGGTCGGCGTTGATCCCGTCCAGTCGTAGGTTCGAGCCTCGATGCCACTAAAACCCAATCGTGTACTGGGGCTGATGGATGTTAAATCTGTAGTGGTTTATTGTCCTCTCGTTTGGGTGGTGGGGAATTTTAGAGACTTAGATACCGGCTCAGGTGTCGTCCTTGTTACCTGTCCGAGACTCAAATGACGACTGATTGATTGAATGTTTATTAACGTCGCACTTTGAAGCAATTCAAGGCCTATTGACGAAAGACCGGTTAAGTGACGAAGACTGCACTTGAGCTGGTACCTCCCTCTCCGAACTTCTCCACCACGTCAACGGGAGGATTTGGCACCTTGACAGATTCAACGTTCATCAGTCCCTGCTACTCTACGAACCTTTAATATCACAGGGCTCGAATCCCCGACTGGACAGAAACAAATCCGGACGCGAGTTCGCAACCATGACCACTAGGCTATAGTGGCCAATCAAAGTTACAAACGATGATGAATAATTATGGTATTTTATTCGAGCCAGATGGGTAGCTATCATGCCCAAACAAGGTAAAAACGGAATCTAGAAGTTTGTGAGTGAGCAAAAGTGAAGTTTAATGGCGCGCAAGAGTCAGATGTCGCCATGCAGCACCAAACAAGATGAAATTCGATCCAAACAAAAAAAATTGAATAATAATTTAAGTTTGACAAGAAGGAGGGTCGAAAAGAGAAAAGGATCGCTAGGGGCGTGTCACCCATGTATAGTTTCAAAGCTCATCATCATTAGCCCTCATGTTGCTTTTTGTACGACCTTAAACAATCAATCCCTAAAGAATGGTTACAGTATAAGCTCACTGATACGAACCCATGAAAAGACAGTGAAATGGTGGCCGTGGTAGCTAAGTGGCTATGTTTCCTCGTGGCTAGTGGTTTTCGTCGAGTCGTAGGTTCGAGCCTTGATGCCACTAAAGACCCGCCATGTAGCTGGGGCAGATGCACGTTAAACGTGTCAAGACTCAAAGTCTTCCCGTTGGCGTGGAGTGGAAGTTAGGAAAAGGGGTGGAGCTCAGGTATCATCCTCGTCACTTGACCGAGGTTCAAAATTTCGAGGTCCGTCGCCAAAAGCCCGAGTTGCTCCTAGTGCGAAGTTTATAAAACCAACTAAACAAGTAATAGACAGCGAAAGGAAAGTAAAGATTGTTCTAATGGAGATTATGTCAATGAGATTTCACCCTTTTACAATTTATGTAAACGATCTTTAACATCATCTGATATGTTACTGTCTGGGCCATCCTGCCGTTGTTCTTATGCAATTCCACTCACATCCGTGTCATAATGGCGAAAGAAAGTAGCATATCCGTATTGCAACCGACTTGCCTATGATAGCGGCGGATTTTTCTCATCAGTTGTAGCCTCGGGGCACTCATTTCTCGGTTCATTGATGGAGAAAGGAAAGAGTAACGGGGATTTTTCGGCACAATCGCGGGAAAGTCGGATGGAAAATTCCCACGCTTTTGTTCGGAAAAGCGACACTGAATTGCGGTTCTCATTACTTTCGGTTTCTTTATTTATACTTCAATATCGAATAAAGACAGATTGAAAATAAACCGATTCGGTCCCATTTTCTACGTAAATAATTCAATGTTTCTGAAATTCCCACAAAGTGGGCGTGCGCATTCGTTTTGTAAGTTATTTGTAGTGTAAACGTTTTCCAGATGGGAATTAATTTTTTTTTACTATAGAACGTGTTGCTTTCAAAAATAGAAATAGCGTGATTTAAGAATTGTCTTATTTTTAACGCGAATTAAATAACCTTCGAATGATAGAAGTACTGTGATATTTCAGGCTTAAAATTTTTTTTAAAAGAAATTTCATAAAAGAGTTTTATTATTTTATTTCGGATTATTAAAAAATATAACTTATTCTTCATAGTGAATTATTAGATTTCTCATAACTCTAGTAGCCGTGACCTCGCGGCCGGCGGTTTTTGTCGAGACGGGGGTTCGAACCCAGATGCCCCAAAAAACCCGCCACATAGCCAGGGCGGGTGCAAGTTAAATCTGTAGAGACTCCGAGTCCTCCCGTTGATGTGGAAGTTAGGAGAAGGGGTGCCTGTTCATGTGTCATCTTCGTCACTTGATTGAGGTTCAAGTTTAGTTTAGTTTTAATTAACGTCGCACTAGAAGCAACACGAGGGCTATTGGCGACGGACCTCGTAATTTTGAACCTCGGTCAAGTGACGAGGACGACACCTGAGCTGGCACCCCCCCTCTCCTAACATCCACACCACGCCAAGATTGAGGTTCAAAGTCCGTCGTCAATAGCCCTCGTGTTGCTTCTAGTACGATGTTAATAAAAACCAAACCTCATTACTCTCACTACCATTGGATGTATTCTAAAGGCTTGCGTTGTGACAAGTCATGAAGATTTGAATCTCGATAAATTGAATAATTTGTAAATGTCTATTATACTATACATGCCCCCCTCGGGGCCTTATCTTCTTTAAGTAGGTGCAGGCATCATGACCCCCGAGATACCCTAAATATATATAATGATCTTTTTCTTTCCCATGTGGTTTACGGTCTTTGTTAACACAAGTGACGCGCCCCCTGGATACCCGAGCGTTTCTTCCATATTTTTAGCCCTCCTAGTCAACCAAATTTTATCTTTTTTCCATCTTATTCACAGATACGCATTGTTTGAAGCAGCATAGTGATATCTAGATCTTACGCCATTAAACTTCACCATCACTCACTATACTTTCGATGGGTAAGAACCCCCACCCTCTTCCTGTTTTTTGAGACTCCATTTTTGGCGAAATAGGGTTCCTCATACAAGTTAATATATAGTATTTAACTAATACCATTAATACTTTTACATATCTTACGAATTCCATTCGTTCTTGTTCGAGTTTCGTGTGTCTTACTTTTACATTTTCAATGTATATAAGATATCAGTTAATTTGCTTTCAGAATGATAGATTTGGAGAGAGAAAAACTGTATCATAACTGTGGCTGTAGTCGCCGAGTGATCAAAATCGCGAACTCAGAGCCAGCATTGTTTCAATCGAATAGTGAGTTCGAGGCAGATCCCACTGAAAGTTTAGCGGGGTATATGCATATTAAATTTGTTAAAGTTCAAAGTCCTCCCGATGTGATTGTGTAGAAATTCTGACAGGAAGGGGAAGTTCAGATATCGCCCTTGTCACTTGACTGAGGCTTAAAATTACGAGGTCCGTTACCAATAGCTTTCGTATTACTTCTGCGATGTTGATAAACAATCAATCAAAAATTCTAAATACTATTATACTACACGTGACCCCCTCGGGGCCTTATCTTCTTTAAGTAGATAAGGCCCCGAGAGGGCGATGAGTCAATCAATTCATGTCATTAGCCTTTGTGTTGCTCTATATCCCATAAAACCAACCAAAAAACCAATCAATCAATCAATTCACGTCATGTCTCTGAGAGAAAACGCGTCAAACGGTTTGACTGAAAGGAGTGAAAGATCTGAAGCCTTTATCTCTCATCAATCAGTCAATCCATTTTAAACCTTTTGCACAGCATTAAATCCGAGCGATGGCCGAACATATTTGATATTAAATTTTTTTTTAGGTAAAGTTTTTCCCTTTTCACTTCATTAAAAAAAGTAACTTTTCTCAAATGTATTAAAGATGAGTTTCTGTCCAAATTTTGTAAGGAATGCTTCAAACCATTCGACGGTGTTTTCATCGAGGCGCACTGAGTGCTTTTATGTTTAAATAAACGTGTCAAGATCGTAGGATCAACAACAACAAATGATTCCAACAATTTCAATTAAAAAAAGAAGGAAATGAGTTAAAGAAATAACTCCCACACATTAAAAAGGAATGTGTTTGTTTGCGAGTGAAAACGAGATACCACGAGTTTTAAGCCCACAACCAGATATTGTTTTGCGGTTTTGCAAATATTGTTTGAAGTTAAAGTGAAAGTAAGAAAAGTATTTAAATCGTGAATTATTGCATCTGAAATACAGTATTTGAACATTTTTATCGCCAAGAGTTGATTTCACACCAAATCAATGAAGACGAGAAGAGTATTTTTATATCAATGTATAATTTATCAATTACCATGCCTGTGCAATAAGTAGCAAACTATTAAATATCTTCATATGTTTAAGCAAATAATTGCATTGGAATTTTCATAATTATTTCATTACCCATGATTCATTAAAAATAACCTTCAACATAGAATTAGATTGCTATGACATATTAAATAAATATAAGTAAAAAAAATTAATAAGCTTTTATTTAAAAATAAACTAAAAGATATAAAAAAAGTGTTTTTTATAAATAAAATAGTAAATAATTTATAAAATCTTGAATCACTTAAGTAAGATGCCTACTGGATGATTATCGATACATTAGGTACCGTTAGTACTTACGCGTGGAATGGAAAGAAGTATTAATATGTCAAAGTTTCATTAATTATATACTATTTTTCATATATTATTAGAATAATTAAAATCTGGTTTTGAAAATATGTTTAAGTTTGGTTTTTTAAAAAAATAATTTTTACTTATAATATTTAAGTATTTTGGGTCTGGAAATTTAACACTAAAATGCAATTAGGTTAACTATATGTGTGTGTACAGTTTAAACTTATGTGACTGTTCATGATTATTCATCAACGAGTCGAGAAGCAACGCGAGGGCTATTGGTGACGGACCTCGTAATTTTGAACCTCGGTCAAGTGACAAAGGCGACACCTTAGCCTCCCTCTCCAAGCTTCCATACCACGCCACTAGGAGGAATTTGTGAGCCTCGATAGATTGAACCTGCATCAGCCTAGGCTACACGGCGGATCTCAAGAGACATCAGAACTCGAACCCACGACACGACGAAAATCACCAGCCGCGAGTCCTCGACCCTGGCCACTAGGCTACCGATGCCACCAATTTCAACTTAATTGTACTTTGTTAAATGCTATTATCCCTCCCCAACTCCGTCACTGCTTGAGCATTCCATAACGTATACGCAAAATTATACGTATCAAATTATACCATCAAAATTATACGTATATGCAAAATTTCAGCTGCTCGATCGACAGATTTTGGACTAGAAAGATACATGAACTTATAGAAAGTTGAATAAAATCTTGTAAATAAACTGCTGTTTGTAGAAAATGCAACACCATGAAGGAATCATCAGAATCAAATGAAATTCGCAGCAAATGTCAATTATAGGATATTATGCAAATTAATAAAGTTTCAGAGCCATCGCGCGTGCGCGGCGCGCGCAGCGCCCTCTGAATTGATGCTGAAAGCGTATAAATAAAGTGCTGTAGCGGGACGTTGAAAAAAGTCTATGATTATTTGTTAGTGGCAAACGTTTAGTGAGACCTGAGTATGCCTCCACGACGGAAGAATAAGAAATTCAAGCAACTTACGGAGTTTGAACGAGGGAGGATAATCGGCCTTCGAGAAGGAGGATTTTCCTATCGCGCAATAGCAGCTCGTATGCAGCGGAACAGTTCCACAGTGATGCGAGTTTGGAAGCAGTGGACCAACGAGCACCGAACAACTCGAAAAACAGGCACTAGACGACAGAAGGTGACGTCAGAGCGCGATGATCGACACCTGCTCCGCATGGCGGTGAATGATCGCACAGCTTCCTCCAGGCAGCTGGCAGCACGTTGGTCTACTGCTACAGGTGTACAATTGTCGGCTTCGTCAATTCGTCGTCGTCTGCTGCGCCGTGGATTGCGTGCAAGGGTGCCTTTATACAGGATTCCCCTCACGGCGAATCATCGATGGCTGCGTCGGCAGTGGGCTCTTGAGCACAGAGACAGGCGAGCTGATTGGCACCAAGTTGTCTTTTCAGATGAATCACGCTTCAATTTGTGGACCCATGATGGCCGTGTTCGTGTTAGACGTTATGCCGGTCAACGCTGCCTTCCTGAGTGTATTATTGAACGACATAGTGGTCGAACACCCGGAGTTATGGTCTGGGGTGCGATTTCGTATCATGGACGATCCAATTTGATACGAATTGAGGCTAATCTCAATAGCAACAGGTACGTCCGTGAAGTGCTACAGCCCGAAGTCGTTCCTTTCCTTCAAGGCATCCCTGGAGCTATCTTTCAGCAGGATAATGCACGCCCACATGTTGCGCGGACTGTTCGAGACTTCTGTTCAGCACAACGCATGCAACTTCTTCCTTGGCCTGCTTATTCACCGGATATGTCGCCTATTGAGCACGTGTGGGATATGGTTGGTCGGCGTCTCGCTCGTGATCCGCGTCCTGCAGTTTCCAAAGACGAACTTTGGTTGCGCATACAAGCGATATGGAATTCTCTTCCTCAAGCAGATATTCAACATCTGTTTGACTCCATGCCACGTCGTATAGCAGCACTTATTGCAGCGCATGGTGGCTGCACCAAATACTGATTTCGGACGCTTAATTTGTTTCTTTTGTTTTGAAAATTTCATCATTTATTTGTATCAGTACAAGTCGTTTCTGCATTAAATTTCATTTGATTCTGATGATTCTTTCATGGTGTTGCATTTTCTACAAACAGCAGTATAGAATTGAAAATGATTATTATTTTAGTTTATTATTAACTTGTTTTGATGCTTTTCTAATTAATTTATCGCTCGATTTTGCATCCGCGATCAAGACGTATTTTCTTACAGAATGCTTAATAATTATCCTCATAATGCATTTCCCCGGTTGTTTTACTTTGAATCAATTTTCTCAAATATTTTTTTTCTCATATGAAGGAAATGAAATAAATTAATCTGCTTTCTGAATTCAGAACGTATTGAACTTTATTTTTTTATTCTATCTTTCCAAAAACCTTTCTTATATTTGTATATGCTTCCCAAACGTAAGATAAAATTTATGCTTGGATAAAGTATTTAAAATTAGCTTGGTATTTTTTTTTATTGGCACGGCAATATACGCAATAGTAATGGCGGGCCTTGTAATTTTAAATAACATACATACTTAGTCAACATACGTATTCAGTTCAATGAATAAACCGGTTTTAACGCAGAATATATTCACTGGAAAACCTATCATATATATGTAAAATGCGTTCCTTTTTATGTTTATTATTACACACGTATGTTCGATAGGTACATAAAGTTATTCCATTATTTTCTTGTTATTATTACTTTTATTTAACAGGTATGAACGTTTTCAATTTGCATCTGATAGAAAAGCATACAATCATAAATATAACAGTTAAAAAAATAAATCATTAAATGAGATTTCTGGATATACAAGAATAGCATTAAATATTATTCAATAGAAAAAAAAAACTAATTCAGAAATTGCATTAATTGCTTTGCTTATCATAAACCATTGGTGCATGTGTATGTGTACGTGTGTGTCGATAGCCTTTTTAAATTTAGAAGTTTACAAATTCAATTAAATTCATTTTTGGAAATTTTGCTGCCATAATCTAACTTTAATATATATATTTCCTTTTTAAAGCTGTAAAAAATTTTCAATTTAAGTGAAAGCTTGAAATTGATATGTGAATCAAGCTTATCCTTGAATTATATGAAATAATACCAAAACTTAAAAAATTTAACTTGACAATGAAATTCATATGTTTTAAAATCCATATATCCGGTTTTGATTCCTAAACAAAACAAAACGTAACGTAAACAAAATTGAGCACTCCAGAAGTAATCACATTTCCGCCTACTATCCTTGCAATTTCGGGGTAATGCAGCAATCCTATTTTTTGCTCACGTTCTAATTTGTTTTGATTGCTTTCCTAGCTCAATTATTATTTATAAAGTAAATGAAATTATAAATTATGTGTCATAGTAACTTTTATTGAAGTATCATTCCAAAAAAAATACCAAAACCAGAAATGCTGTTTGTATTACACACACGCAGAAAACTACATGTATTTGTAGAAAAAACTGAATGAAAGAAGAAATTATATTTCAGAGAGCATATTTTAATTAATAGAACGAAGCTCTCATTTCATTGGTGCTCATAACCGTGACTGTGATTTGCTAATGCTGTTTTGAATTTAGCGTTAGGTTTGTGTTTAAACGTTGCAAAAATATTTGCATTATCCGAAACAGTTTATTTTCTATAAACAAGCAAAACTAAAAATTATAAATGTCTTAAAAGTATCCGCATGTTTTTTAGCCACAACTTATGCATCACAAAATAAGTAAACTGGTGTCGTAGATTTTTCGGAGAGTTCAATCCTTTTGTAAATAAAATTTATTTCCGTGGAAAACATTTTACAGACATCACGTACATTACAAAAACATTTACAATATTAAATCATAGCAGGAAATTGAGCAAACATAGAAGTACACACCACAGAAAGAGCACAAAGCGAAATATCTCACACAGCAAGAAGCAAAGCGAAAAAAAAAAACAGAGTTTTCTAATTAGCTACTGTTTTTATACTGGAGAAGAACCAGGAAGTACCGAAATCCGTTAACGCACCAATCAATAGAGGCTCTGGATCCTATCATTATGTGCACGATTTTGCAAAACTGAGGTGTTATAACTAGAGTGAAAGTTGTAGTTCATATTGAAACTTTCTCTGTTTGGGAAGATAATGCAAAAATTATTCAGATCACGTGGTATTAGATTTAAGGATCTTTAGATATTTCATACGGCGTCTAACTGACTATAGGGAAATCTCCCTACTACTTTAGAACGTAGAGAAATGCCCCTCTATGCAGATTTATAGTGCATGAACAATTAGATTAAGAGATTAAATGGAATTGTATCAGGAAATAAGGATGAACTTCCCTCTGCGATAGTTAAGTAAAGGAAATAAAGAAATTAATTAAATATTTACTTGTAAGATTTATTACAAACAAATATGCATATATATATTCACACGAGCGCACAGTCAAATTACCCGTGTAAGGAATGAGAAATAGTAATGAGGTAACTCTTTATAGTATTAAATTAGTGAAGAGCATAACTTTTCAGGTCCCTTAAGCTGCCTTCACCTTTTTTTTGCAGCAGATTTACCTGAAGCAACCCATTGTTTTAGTTCTTGCTTGGTTTCTGGTGAAAAATGATAAATTCAAATATCATTAACGTTGATAACTCGACACGGTAGCAGTCAAAACTAACCTATGAATCAGTGTCAAATCTGTTTCGGCGCCTTTAAACAGATGACAGTACACTACAGCAACATCAATTTGCTTTGATAGTAATTGTCTTTGTATAATTATTTAAATACTGAACTGAGAGTAATAAACAAGAAAGAGAGGAAGAAGACATATTGTAAAGTAATTTAAGCTTCTCTTCCTCAAAAATGTTTTAACTCTACTAAAACCAAACAAATTTAGGATGTCGTTCAGTTTTAGTTTGTAATCAAAATAGAATTTTGTCAAACAGAATAGATGATGCGGTCCGTAACAATTTTTCGACGTTGTGGGGAAGTGGAAGTCTCGTGAAAGAGGAAGGAATCCATCAGAGTTAATTAAGCGGAGAAGGGAAATGATCCTCTCTCTCTCCACACATCCTTAACACGCGCAGGATTTGTTGACACATTCTCTACGCTTCATTCTCACTAAACAGCGTAGAAGATTCCTCACATCGATGGGGAGAATTGTGGAAGCTTATCGACAATAGTTTTTCTTAAAAAAAAATAATAATTCAATTTCAAATTGATTTGATAAATTTGAGCTGTTGCGAAAATATTTATATTGTTTAAGGAGAAATATTTTAAAAAAACTTAAGTACTTTTTTTCATCTCATAATGATATTTATCACGAAAATGTTCTTTACTTTATATGTTATTCACGAAAAAAAATTATGATCGACATATTACTTTTTGAGTTATAATTCATTAATTTTGCTCTTTTTTTATATTTACTTAAATTCCTGACTGTAACTTAATGTCCTAAAAATACTTTTAAAAAATTTCTTCTAATTTTGAATTTGATTTCTACTTATTTTTAGTCTGAGTATTTTTTTAAAACTTTTTTTTCCAAGAAAGAGGGGGGTAGATCAAATATGATTGGGAGTCTATGAACTTTGACCAATCAAAATTACAACTCTCCGCTCCCCTTTTCGGAAGGAAAAAACAAACCACGAATTTGCATTCTTAAAACCAATAATGTAGATGTGGATTTTCAGATTTTTAATAAATTTTTATCTGAAAGTCCGAGAAAGAAAGAAGTCACTCAAAAACGTTCTTATTTTTTTTACTCTTTCGAATGAATTTTATTCCTTGTAATTAAAAGCAATAACCGAGTTAGGAGAAGAAAAGTATTAAACTCCATAGGATTAACATTACGCTCAGAAGTTCGTGGTGGCATGTCGACGGGAACCTTAATCTTTTCCTGATCTATTCAAATTTGTAACTATAAACTTTATCGACAGAGCTGGAGGACTTGGAACCCAAACGGATTTCATGTGCATCAGCCCAGCTACACGGCAGGTCTTTAGTAGTAACAGAACTCGAATCTACAACTCGACGAAAACGAAGCCGACCCTGACCATTCAACTTCAGCTACCACTCGTGTGGTGAGATTTGGAAAAATGGAGAGTGAAGCACTACTTCAGGTACCTTCGCCACTTTGTGACATTGTGCTAATCGCAGTTTTCTCTTCACTAACCTTAGGGACTGTCTGTAATTTGAATTACCTAATATTCCAACTCCTTTCAAACCCAATGAAAGGTGATTAGGTAAATAAGATGGAAATAAGAAGTGTAATGAATTGAATTAAAAATAGTGATATATGATAGAAATAGAATTGAAGGGATAGAAAAGGGGGGACAGATGATATCGAGAAACTTATAGACGTTTGCAAGTTTACTGGAATGAATTATTGTAATTAATCGTTTGTATTGAAATTAGTTTGAAGGGACTCCTAGTTAGAATAATAGGAGTCAAATTTGCTGTATTCAAGAAGTGTTTCACCCGACACTAATGAGTCTGTAAGCTAATTAGTATTATTTTGTTTTATTATAGGGTAGTATTTTCAGGCAAATTAAGAGATATTCGAAAAACAGCGATCTTGTGTGTTTCGCGAAAATAGTTAATAAGTTGAGTTGTCTTTTTTCTGACGTCTCTTCAATCAGATTTTTGAAATTATTGACTATTTAATTAAACTCTATGATGCCTGTAGAGTTAAATAATGATTAGTTTAGTTTAGTTTTTATTAACATCTCACTAGAAGCAACACTAAGGCTATTGGCGACGGACCTCGAAATTTTGAACCACGGTCAAGTGACGGAGTTAAATATTGAAGGACGGCCGCTTCAACTTGACTGTGATTCAGATTTACGGGTTCGTCGTGAATAAACCACTGACCAGTATTTTTACAAAATCTACAAAAACCTGCCAATTCTGTCACCGAATATGATTGCAGGTTATTATCCGAATGATTTATTATCCGAATATGATTGCAGGTTAGTTTGTTAAATGTCAAAAAAATCTTTTTAAAAAATTGCTTTGAGTATTAACTGAACAATTTTTCCATTAACCAACGTATGAAAATGGTCATATTTCAATAAAAACTTTCACAACTATTAATGGCAATTTATTTTGTTATTTCAAGAAAAAGAGAAATTTTCATTCAACCGAACATATAAAGCGCATATAAAAAATAAAATTCAATTGTTAAATTTCTAACAAACATATGTAATGGAATTCTGAGTAAATAAGGTTACCCACATTATAATTTCTTTTTTAAACCGGAACATGAATTACGCAGTAATTTAAAAACTGGGGACATTAATTATCGTGCTTTCATAAATTTAAAGTCAAATTATATAAATTGACTTCACTACCATTATAACAATAATATGGTTTTCCAGTTAAAATGAATGGTGTCTTGAAATTCTGAATGGTTTTAAATATGTACAGTTCACTTACTGAAATATATAAAATGCAAGTACCGAGTGTCAAAAAATGAGACTTTTTTCTTTAGTTTAAAGTTGTTTCGTTTTTTAAATACTTTTTTATTCATATATTAAAGAGATTTTAGAAGAAGAAAAAAAGTAATTTTCACACGGTAATACACACTCATTAAGTAGTTTATGCGTTTAAAGAATTCTAAGTGAAAAAGAAAAACATAAATACCGACTTCAGACATATTTTTATGGCTTTGTTTTTCTTTCATTCATTTAAGGGGTTGAAAGATTCTTGTTAACTTACTATTTACATACAAACTTGTTAACCTTATTACTATTTAACTCATTTACGTGTTTCACATACATATGAGAGATAATTTGTAATACACTATTTTTATTCAATTTTAATATTCACTGCAGCAACAGATAATTTATTCAATTTAAAAAAAAACATTTTAAAAGTTCCCTTTGCTTCCGTGCAGTATTTATTATTTTGAAAGGACATTGAAATATATTTTTAAGAGTTCATAATTTTAATCTCAGTTCGGAATTCAAAGTTACTTAATTAGTATCATTTGGGGGCTCATGGAATCACCCAATCATTCCTGACAATAGTAATAGAAAATAAATAAAAAAAAAATGTCGATTCAGGACAGTTTTCTGAAACAACACTTTCCTATTTTTTTAAATCAAGAAAAATAATTTTAAAGATACGAAATAGAATTAATTGTAGTTTTCTACTGTTACATGCATATATATAGCAACAATGCTCAATTAATGATATTGATGATGTGTGTGTGTGTGATGATATTGTGTAAAGCGTGACCAGTGTGTGGTATTGTGTGTGTGGTAGTGTGTGTATTGATGGTATTGTGGTGACCTGTATTATTGTGTGTGTGTGTGTGGTAATGTATTGTGTGTGTGTGCTTAAGGAAAGCTGTATTGATCATAAAATGTTGTAAATTACGGCTATTTGTGTTAATGTATTGGTTTCAGGAAGGCGTAGATTGAAGTAATCCGCAGTAAGAAGATAGAATTTAATCTGCTTTCTGAAATGGCGGCCTTCGAAAAGGGAAGAAACGTTGGTAGAAATGTATAACTTTGGAGGGTGATTGTATAGCAAAGTCCTGAGAATAAAACATAAAAATTAAGTTTCTACCTCAATTATTTTTCAATGACAATAAGGATTTTACGAATATCCCGGGATAATAATTAAAACTTTACGATATTGTAAGAGTTACTTCAATCGACGGCTTCTTGAAACCAATCAAATGAATGTGAATTTCCGTAATTTATAACATTGTATACGTAATGGTCAATTAATATGCAGAAAAAATGTTATCTAAATATCTCAGATATTTCTTTGTAACAATTAATACTTAACGATACCATCTGGTGTATGTATATATATATATATATATATATATATATGGGGGTACGTGTTTCTGGGGTATCTTACAAACCATAATGGTTAAATCACTGTTCTTAATTTTTATTTTTTACCTTCGTTTCTACTAACATTTCATTTCAAAATAAATATTGTGAATCGAATAAAATTATTTGTGCACTAATTACAATCTTTCATATCATCCATTTTTGAAAACTGTTTATGAAATTAACTTTGAAAGAAACTCTTTTAATTCTAAGAATTTATGAAGAGACTTTATATATTGGGAATATATAAATATTATATATCGGAAAGTAATTTCGTTTTTTTTCGACACAGGATTTAATTGTATTTTTTTGCACCCAACTTCACATTTAAACCGTATAATTTTTATATGCTTTGAGAGCTCATATAGCAAAGCTTGTGTGTGAAAAATTCGAATTAATTCTACGCTGTAGTTTTTGGTTGGTGCTCTTTTAAATATGGAGAGCGATATGCAGCATTTTCGACATATCTTACTGTTTTACTACAGAAAGGGTAAAAATGCTGTTCAAGCCAGAAAGAAATTGACCGATGTGTATGGAGAAGGTGTGTTGACAGTACGCCAGTGCCAGAACTGGTTCTTTAAATTTCGATCCGGCAATTTTGATGTCGAAGATGCACCACGTTCGGGAAGGCCGGTTGAAGCTGATAAAGACGCGATAAAGGCATTAGTTGATGCGAACCGGCGAATAACAACACGTGAGATCGGATTGAGGTTAAATTTATCAAATTCAACAGTTTATGACCACTTGAAAGGCCTGGGATTATCCTCGAAGCTCGAAGTATGGGTTCCCCATGTTCTCACAGAGAGAAATCTGTGTCGCCGCATTGACGTCTGCTATTCGCTTCTCAAATGTCACGAAAATGATTCGTTTTTGAAGCGCATC
>BMAW01028035.1:0-42758 GCA_019974015.1 Nephila pilipes
GCAATTACGATACAAAATCAAAATCTAATAGTGCATCGACAATTCAAAGTTTATAATGTGCCGGATAAATTGTTTACAAAATGTTTAACGATACTACCAAAATTTCCAAAGTTATCGAGAAAATACTAAACCGTGTGTAACTATCTAGTTTTTTTTATTACTTTTCATCTTTAACTTTTCATTTTTTTCAAAGTGAAACATTTTAGCTTGTGCTCAAGATTTCTAAAATATTATTTAAAAAAAATCATATTAGTTCGAAATTTCAATCATGTGTTCAAAACAAGTGTATTTATGATTTATACATCAATTTTTAAACAAATTATAAACAATAAAAATTATATTAATTTTAATTGGATTTATTCTTAAAATTTCATGTTATATAATTTTCTAAATAATTGTATTAAAAACTTTTTTCCTCTAATTTCTTAAAAAGTATGTGTATCACTTCAAACCTCAACATTTTTTTTCCACTAAATAACATCACTTTTATAAATTTTGATCAATTTCGTACTTCGAAATCTTATTACGCACAAAAAATTATTAATTTTCGTAATTTGGAAAAAAAGTGTCCCGGTTTATATTTTCAACATAGCTTAATTTGGCTCTTGTGCCATAAAACTCAACTGTCACTCACACTCACTCCAATTTATATTTCTTAATACCATTTTAAAATTTCTTTAAAATTACGGGGATTAATTTTAACGTGCATGGATATTATATGGTAAACGCGTCAAGTTCCTGCTTTGTTTTATTGATGAGATACATTGGTTTGTGAAAAATGTTTTTTCTCATACACGGATAATAGTTCACCCTTTGACAAATACATACCAGGAAATAGAACATCACTTGTTCCTGGGTGTTTTTAACTGCATAAGGAATCGTTACACGTCTTTTGATACGTATTTCAATTACACGCCAAATTAATTTCCATTTCAATCGACTCATTTCACAAGTGAAAAGTCATTTGAGTCCAAAAGTACTTTTTTTTTACTTGACTCACAGTGTATTGCAGTGCTCTCTAATGCTCTAAATTACCTTCGATATCAGGTGATGACCATTTGAGTAATTAGAAATCGATTAATCAATTTTATTGTGAGTAGTTCCATCCTCATTCTCCCAACTGACGTCATCTATTAATTACTATGTTAGGGGACACAGGGAAAAAGGACGAAAATTCTCCAAATGTACGATTTTTTTCTTCTTAAAAATACTGCTATAATATATTGCCAACAGCTAAAACTATTAAAAAAAAAGTTTTTTTTTTAATTATTCTGTGGTTTCTACGAAAGCAGAGCTGTTATCTGACGGTCGCAAAATTGCTGTGGAGGACGTCATTGACCTTCCCAGTCAAGTCTTTCTTCGGAAACCATAGCTTACCAATTGATTTATATTCAGTTCACATTCAACACTCTTCAGGAAAACACGCCATCTGGTTTATATAGACAACGTTTTAGTGACGTCTCCCACCGCAATATTGTGGCCGCCAGATAACGGCTCCGTTTTTAGGGGGAGAAACCGTAGCTTTACTTTCAGTCATGAGTGAAAGGAATTTTTTAATTGCATTTATTTTTCTCAAATTCAAGTTTTTGGCATAGATTTGTATACATATATTAAAAAAAAACTCCTTTGGAACAAATTTTTCTCAAAAAAAAAAAAAGTCAAAAAACTTTTAAAATATATTGCTTTTTATTCACAGAAAAAAGAATGGCACGAGATTTTTTTTAGTTTATTGAAAATAATTTCATAATTGCTTAAGTATTCAGTACATTTTTGGAAGAATTTTTATTTGTAGATTCATTTCAAAACTTGCGCCGAACAAGGCTTAACTGTGATGTAGACGCTTGAAAAAATAGTTTGGTTGTTTTTATTAACGACACACTAGAAGCCCCACGAGAGCTATTGGCGACTGACCTCGTAATTTTGAACCTCGATCAAATGACGACGACGACATCTCAGCTGGTACTTCCATCTCCTAACTTCCATACCATGCCATTGAGAGTAGATAGCGGAGTTAGCCTAGTGGTCAAGGTCGTGGACTCGTGGCCGGCAGTTTTCGTTCAGTCGCGGGTTCGATCCTTGGCCGCCAAAGACCCGCCGTGTAGCTTGGGCTGATGCACGTTAAATCTATTCGGGGCCCAAAGTCCTTCCGTTGGCGTGGTGTGGGTGTTAGGAAAGGGGGGTGACAGCTCAGGAGTCGTCCTCGTCGCTTGACCTTGGTTCAAAATTACGAGGTCCGTTGCCAATAGCCCTTGTGTTGCTTCTAGTGCAACGTTAATAAAAACTAAAAGCCATTGAGAGGACTTTGAGTCTCGACAGATTTAACGTTTTTCTGCCCCGGCTACACAGTAGGTCTTTAGTGACATCGAGGCTCGAACCCACGACTAGACGAAAACTGCAGGCCGCGATTCCACGATCATGTCCACTACGCTACCATGTCTACATGGAAAAAAATAATAATTAGTCGACAAGAAGTGTCGAAAGTAGAGAAATCGCTAGGTATTCCAGGTGCGCGTCACCAGTGTTTCCCAAAGAGAGTTAACTTCATAGGAAAGAAAAAGATCTCGAACCTGATCTAGGGAGCCTCGGAGTCATGATGCCCCTAACATACCGTAAGAAGGTAAACCCCAGAGGGCCCTCTTAATTAGATAACCAACTGCTTTATAAATCTGAAATGATCTAAGCATGTTTTATATTTTTCTTCTTACACTTCTCTGTACTGAAAATAAGCAAAAAATGCACAAACCATCAAACCCCCAAAGGCCTTTTACTCTCAGAAAAAGTAAAAAAAAAGCTTCTTCGAAAATCTCTCGTCATATCATATTTATTTCATCAAAGCAATATTATATATTTTTAATACGTATAATAATTAGTGGATTTGAATAACGTGGACATAATTCTTCGTATTTAATTAATAAAAGATAAAAAGCTAGTCATGAAATTTTTCACCGTATAAATATTTTAATCAGGAAAAGGATTCAAATTTCAATAATACGAACAAGGATTTAATTTGTTTGAAATCAATCATATTTAATTTTATACTTTACAGAATGAGACTTATTTCGAAACAGCGTTACAGACTTATTATAAAAACAGGAGATAAAAAAAAATGCATTTAAAAGGAAGATAATAAATGTATTCGAGTTCCAAGATAAATTGAAACTTGAGTTTGCTTCTACAAAGTTTTACAACTGTTCGCCACAAAAAAAAAAAAAAAAAAAAAACTATTGTCATTTGAGATAATTTAAAGAGTCAATTTCATAAAATGCTAAATCGTATACATATCGTATTTATCATGAAGTCTGCTCGTCGAAAAAAATAATTAAAATGCAAAATTTTGTGATTCCTGTATTCCACTCGAAATGCTCTCTTCTTATGTTGAAATTCCTTCAATATTGCATTTTTATAATCTTATATTAACAAAATTGTCATCATTTCCCCTCTAAAAGTGTTTTTGTCTTGATTATATATATAGTTAAAATTACGAAATTGAAACTATAGTTAGTTCTTTTTTTTCCTTTGGGATATGCATTGATATTGTATAAATTAACTATTTCAAACGTATTCATTATTTGAACCAGGATGTTTTATTATTTGTAGAATGCAATATAGAATTTTCACCCGAACCAGGACTTTTTCCTTTTAGTTATGTTTTACCGTACAAACTTTTTCTCTTGCCCAATGATTTGTGGACGAAAATTTAAACATTCCAGACAGCATTTGAGCTCTATCCTATGTAGGAAATGAGGCAATTTAAAAACGTTGAAAAAGATAAAAATCATATAAATATCTTCCGACACTTTTGTAAAAAGAAGAGGAACCAAGCATTCGTCTCAATATAGAATGAATCATATGAGATTTCCTTCCTTTCCTACGTTATTTTCTTTCTTTTTTATTTATTACCAGCCTTTGAAACATTAAAAAAAAAATATTCTGAATGTACTCGTAGAAAATTGGGAGTTTTATTAATATCAAAAATCATTCTCACCGAGAAAATACCGTTACGGTTGAATCGAGACTATGGTTGCTGTCTCCAAGAGACTATTTGTTTTCCTCTTTTTGCTTTGCAATTTCCAGGAGATATTGCAAAGAAGGGATATAATTCTCTATAAATCACATTATTTTCAACGTATGTTCAGCTGAATCATAATAAAGTGTTGAGTTACACATGTCTGAGGAACTGTGAGAAAAAAAATAATGAAGTGTTGTGAATCATTCTGGAAGGCTTCTATTGAAAATGTTAGAAACTTAACTTTAAAAATTCATGTAGAAATATAAAAGAGGTAATAAAAATTAAGAGTAATGTTTATCTACAGAACTCTAAACATACGATCCTCAGAAAAATTGGGGTGAAAACACTAAAATTCATAACGAATTATTCCCGAAAGTCTATAGCGTTCACCTTTCAACTAACACTTCGGAAGACATTTTGCGATGTTGTTTGAATTGAAAATTTCTCCCAATACATGAAACTTGACTGAAGTGGATGGGATTATAGTAATTGAAGTGTAATGTGTAGAATTGAGGATATATACAAATAAAAGTGGAGAAGATTTTAAAACTGAGGTTAGTTGTTAAGAGTGAGTGATAAAGGTAGTGAGTTGAAGTTATCAAGTGAAGCATCTGCATGAGACCTGCGTTGAATAAAGATGAAATAGTTAATTAAAGTCGCACTGAGAAGCAACACGAGAGCTATTGGCGATGGACCTGGTAATTTTAAACCTGGATGAGGAGGACGCCTGATACCTCCCTATCCAAACTCGCGCAACTGGGAAGACTTGGCAGCTCTACCATAGAAAAATATTTGAAATATCACTATACAAAAATCGTCTTTGAAATATTTTGCATTGCAAAACAATATAAAAAGCGTTTGATATGTTTATGATTTGTACTTCATTAAAATATTATTCCGGTTTAATATTTATTTCTTTATGCAGATTATAAAACCTGTAGTCTAATATTATAACTTATTTTTTAGTTCAAATAAAAAAATTTAATACTCTTTAAAAATAAAAAAAAATTAATGCTCTTTAACAATAAAAAAATTATTCAAAAAAGTCATGCTAATTTATAAAATTCCTACTATTAGTTCACACTCTCCCTATATATAGTTATATACCTTGTTCAAATTTTCAATCGTTAATAAAATACTTTTTATTCATCCACTCAAGTTCAAATACATTTTTTAAAACTTGTAATGGATGACACTTGATGTTAATACAGTTTTTTCAAATATTAATTCATTAATTGAATTTAATTTGTGAAAATGCAGTTTAGCCCAACCACTTAGCGCGATTTCAAAAATTGCCAAACTTGGAAATTTTTTTGGCTGGAGTCCGCGAAGTGAAAATCAGGGTAGCCACATTTGGCAAAATACCGCCAAACAATTCCTGTCGCCAAGGGTGGTTGGGTTAAACTGCATTACAACCATTTAATTTACCGGATGAATTAAGAAACAAGCCAATGCTTCTACTATGTCATTTGTCTTGCAATGGCGAAGTTGGTAGAGCTTCGGCGTAGAATCTTCATTCCTTCGGATCGGAACATAAATTTTTTTATTTGATTTTCAGATAATTAATTTTGATTTTTTTATGAAAGAAAAAAAAATGCCACTTTAATATTGTGATTTTGTCATATGTATATACATATTTATATTAATTGTAATTATTTAAGGTATCCGTAAACCTTTAAAGCGCCATTTTTGTCAAAATTTTCAATTTTCTAATTTTAATGTCAGTTTGAAATTTAAACTTTTTTTTTCTAATAGTGTTTAAATTTTGCTTTTACCTTATTTAGAAAAGTTACAGGGATTTGAATTTTACTCGGTAGCTAATTTTTATTTGCATTTGAAAGCTTGTTTTTGATTTTTCTCACAATGAGTTTTCTCGACATATTTACGTATCGCAACATAGATATCAGAAAGGATTATCAACCAAATTAAATTAAATTTTGAAAGTATCTTCTTTATATAAATTTTAAGAACCCTTACTACTTTCATGGTCGTAAAATTGACACGTTTTTAGTGACAAAGGTATAAATCATGTATTGTTATAATTTTTTCTTGATTTTTCATTTATTTGACTCGAAACACAATAAAAAATGTAGTAATATGATTTTCATCTTGAAAGTAGTACCAGCCCCAAAAATGTTATGATGAATAAGATAAAATTCACAGAATAATGATATTTTTGTTTACTTTTGAGTTATGAGCGTTATTCTGGTAGTCAATTTATGTACTATTTTCACCATGTTTTCCACTCCATTTTTTTTAATTAAAAATAGATTATTAAATGTGTTTTTCATAGTTTTAGGTTATATTTTAGCACTAAAAGAATATTTTGATAGCAAATATCAATGCATTTCAAAAAATTTTCTCCGAAGGTGTACGGATACCTTAATAAAAAAAAAGTAACAAAAATAAAAAATTTTAATTGTTGACCTAAGTAGGAATTGATTTAAATTTTTTTTATATTATTTGTTTTTGGTTTTTTTTTTCTTTTAATTTAATATGTTTCTTAAGCATTTTAACTAACAAAAATTCATTTCTAAAAATTGTTTTACTTGCAATTAATGCGGTCTTGAAAAAATAAATAAATAAACTTCAAAAATTCGTAGCATTATGTTTTGAAGAAGATCGATATAAAGACTAATTTCGTTTTTTCTTATGAAATAGAAAAAGAAAATAACGTTATGAACTAAAAAAAAATGTCACTTCTTCGCTTTGTCTATCCAATACTCTGCCGAATACAGAATAAACACCATTCAAAGAATCTCTTATCGAAAAAAGTAATTTCCATCCTAAGATCGATGTCCGTTTAGAAAAACAGGATTAGATGAGGAAAAAAAAAACTGTCACAGTTCTTGAAAGAAGCATGCGTGGTATACAAAAACGGGAGGGGGGGGGCGAAACGTTCTTGTCAACTCCCTCACTAGATAGGCTCCAGCATTTTCTTTTCCCGTTTCGCATTCTGTTCAGCAGTTCTCTGATGTCACAAGATGTCACCATACAGAGAGGAAAAATAAGAATACACTATTTGTTGCTTATAGTATAGCTAAAAAGTCCATGTAAAATATTTAGATGAAAATTCTTTCACAATTTCCTGTCGAAAATATCAAGAATTTCTTTCCCTTTCCTTTCCAGAAAAGTTTCGTGGAAAGTGAATTGCTGTCTCACCGGGAATTTAATCGATAGTTTACCTAAATCTATTCTGAAGTTTAGGAATAGCTTAGGACGAGCGTCTTTTCTGCAAAGATATGGAAAGAAAAATAGTGATGTGAAAAAGTGAACCGAGTTGTCTCCAACAGAATTTGCCATTTTATATTCAGAATTTCTTCGTAGTAAAATAGCAGAATTTTCGTTTGACGATAATTAATCTGAACAAAAACATATCGAACTAAAAAATCCCAAGGGGTTGTGAATTGTATTTATGGTATGAAAAATGAGGAAGAACAATTTTTAGGAGGGTGTTATGGCTTATTTGTTTATCATCGGCTTTAACTAGAAAATAAAATAATCAAACTAGTGTGTGCACTTCAAGTATCTGATTATCATCATTAAATATGGTTTACACTAATTATTTTCTTGATTTTTTAATAGTAGTGAACGTCCCATTATTAATATGCTGATTTTCGAAAGATCTCCATAAATTATTTAATTCATTACTGTCACTAAAAATTGTGTTTTTGTTTCAATACATTTTTGCTAAAATAATATTTAGCGTTGCAATTCTGGGTTATTCGTGAATTTGTTTTTACTATACTCGAAGACTTTATAGTAATTTTAATTGCATAAAATTACAATTTCTTCCAAATCGAAAAGAAACATGATTAGATAAATTAAATGAAGATAGAAGTGGAGTTAATTGAGTTAGAGATAGTTGTATAAAAATGAAATAGAATTCAAAGAAAAATGAAAGTAGATAGAGGATAAATATTTGCAGGTTATATTAAAGAATCGCTGCGGTTCATTATTAAATTTGCTCATAAATGATTCTTCATCTTTTCGATTGAAGTGAAGCTTATTGAAGTGTAAACTGTTTGCGAGAAGTGGTTGAATTAGAACGAGTGAAATGGCAAGTTAAGACATATATATTAGTTGATCCAGATTTAGAATTGACGAGTTAAGTGGGATTTGATAGAGAGAGACTTTATCTATTCCTTGGTGATTATTAATAAAGTATTTTATCTTGCTGTTGCTAATCTTCAAATAGAGTTCATTACTTACTGACTTTAAGTAGACTGAAATAGATGTAGATCAATTTAAATAGTGAAGGACGGTCGTCACAACGTAATTTAGGATTCAAAACCCAAATGCATCAGTGTGACACTAAAAAAATTATCAGAAGAATAGGCTTAGAAATAACATTAGCATTTTTCTATTATGATCTCTCTTAAAATATAAAACTGTTAAATTACTAATTTAAAATATTTTAAATCTCTACTTACTAGTGTTGTGACTACGTCGCATACTGAATTTTAGCCTTTAGGTATTTTTTTCCCCGCACTCTTTTAATTTTTACGAGGATTTTGTCGAAAAGATCAGAGATGAAAAATGTATGATCGTGGATGCAGTAAGAAATGCATACTGTCTTGATCAAACACTCTCTACTATTTTAAACAAAGGAGAATTAAGATTTTTAAGCGATATAACGATAATAAGAAGAAAAGTTTATCGTTGTCCTTCTAGTGTTTATTCTGATATTTGTTTTTGAATCAAAATGTAAGTTTAAAGAGTTTCCTGACGAGTGTATTTATATTCTAATGCATTTTAAAAATAAACAGAACTGAACAAATATCGCAAAGCCGCTCTACTATATATAAATATCGGATAAGTGTACAATGCAAATGCTTAAAAATATTTTGTTGGACAAAAACATTATTTATTAAGTTCTGTTTTATTCATAACAGTGAATAAAAAAAAGGTTTGAAAAACTTTGTGAAATAGTATTAGCGACTTTTTGAGGGACTTCATTTTTTTTTTTTTATCAAAAATTGGATCAGTGAAACACACAGCATAGCAAGCTTCCATGTCCCCTTTATTTTAATTTTATAAATAATTAAAAGGCAGCACCAAACAATGCGGCTGTTATTTTCAATATGTATCAATGTTATATTTATAGCATGTCATCAAGCTTTCTTTTACTTGTCCGCAGTAGCCGAATGGTCTTGGCTGCGAGCTCGTGGCCACTTGATTAGTTGAGCCACGCGTTCGAGCCTTGACTTTACTGAAGTCGAATAGCGGGATTGATACACGTAAAATAAACCAAAACTGAAAGTTTTAATCTTGGCGTGATGATTGTGATTGTTTATTAATGTCGCACTGAAAAGCAACACGAAGGCTGATGGATTCGGACCTCGTTATTTGGAACCTCAGTCAAGTGACGAGGACGACATCTGAGTTGGCACTTCCTTCTTTAAACTTCCCCATCACGCCAAGAGGAGGTCTTAGAACCTCAACCAGATTTAACGGGCTTCAGCCCCGCTACACGGTGGGTCTTTAGTGACATCAGGGCTCGAGCTGTTACAACACCGAAAAACGAAAAAATGATCACCGTGAGTCCCCGACTTTGACTGTTAAGCTCCCGTTGTCACTCGTACCATTTTCTAGAGTTTGTTACGGTTAAGTATCACGAAATTTTGATTCTACATAATGACGTACCAAACCAATATTATTATTAAAATGTTTGATTTGGGTAAGTATTCTGACCAAGCATTATAAGTATGCTATCTAAATTTAGTTGAAATCTAGAAAGAAACATTGGTTAAAAAAATATTTTTGCTCCTAATTTTTAAATATTTTCTATATCTCAATACTTTCTCAGATAAATAAATGAATTGATGGACATCATTCATTATGTTACACTTAATAACGCATCCCTGTTATTCGTTTAAAAATTGATCATTTAAACAGCTAAATAGTCTCTAAGTTAAAGTCTAAGTGCATATTTGTTACATTCTAACAAGGAAAAACAAATATTTATACTTTTTAGATTATTTAAGTTGTTTCAAATAGGGCAATGCTCTCTCATTGGCTACTTATCCTCAACGAGCCTGCAATTTAAAGCTTAGAAGAATAATCAAATTAATCTCTTATTTACATGTCTGGCTCCCAGTGAATCTAATCAGATTCATTGGTGATTCGAGCGAGCATTCCATTGTCTACTCACTCTAGAAGGTACTTCTATAACAGTCAGTCAGCTACAGAAGCTGACCCGTGTGGTGATCGGGAATGACAGAATAGTCCCACTGTAACTCATGCATGTCGTAAGAGGCAACTAAAATGGGTATCCAGCGTATGGGGGTATAGCTGGGCACCCTGCTCCTGGGGATTATATCAGGGGACTGCCTTCTTTAGGTAAGTTCAGGCATCATGACCCCGGGCACCTTAGTGATCTGTTTCTTTTCCATGAGATTTACTGTCTTTTATAAACACGGATGACGCCTCCCCGGGATACCCTAGCGATCCTTCTCTATTTTCGACCCTCCATCTTGTCAACCAATTTGTGTCTTTTCTTCCATTTTTTTTCACGTCTGGACCACAGTTAAATCTTGTTTGGTGCAGCATAGCCACGTCTGGCTCTTGCGCCAATAACCTTTACATTCACTCACTCAAAAGCTGGTTCACTTACGTCGATTTGGACTACTCGCTATTAATCGCTAACCGCTAACTTTCGAATTTGGTTTCGCTCAGAACACATTTCTTCTGTTCAATACACAATAGTTCTTTAGCTCATCTAATGTGCGTAGATCACGTTTGCTTTGGTTGGGTCGAGGTTTTATTTTATGTAATTCAGTTTATAAGAAGTTCCCCCGGCCTCCAAGGTTAATTTAGAGAAAGTCGTGGTTAGCTTAATGTTGACAACTTCATAAAACAGCAAATTCCGATTCTACGTTTCCATTCAATGGCAGAAATACTACTTGCATTGCATACTTTCCTTAATGTAAAAAATGGATAAAAATAAAACTCTAGTTAGATATAAACTTTTGTGTGAGAGAGAATCCTTCTTAAGATTCCTATCTCACCTTTCATTCCCGTGATATTCATTTTCATTCCATCGCGTCTCTCACCTCTCCAAAGTCATTCTCAAACTAATACTTTCCGATTCGCTTGAAATATTACACTATATGATGATTCCGCCTTTATTCCTGTAAAAGCATAAAAACGTTAGAGCCCTAAATTATTTTTGGGGCTCTCGATCTAATATAATAAAGTAACATAACTGTTCCGGCTAATGATGCATTTCCCATCTTCGCTATAGACTTGATATCCATTATGTTGATAATGATGTTGCTGGCTCTAATGATGATGATGATAAGAAAATAAAATTTTCATCTGCGCTTCCAGTTGCAGCAATGATTATTTTAGTGTCTCTCAAGTTGTTTCTTAGATGAGTCACATTTAGGAAGCGTCGGTTATCTAAAGAACTCTTGACATTATAGTTCTTGTAGCTAATACTTGAAAGAAATACTCGCAAATGACGAAAGCGATGGATGGAAATTTTTTACGTGATACTTTTCATCTTATACTGCAATATTTTAATATTAAAAAAGAATTAAGTTTATGATTCTCTAAATAATTACGTAGGAATTGTTTGACTCACACTATACTGGAATCCCTTGATTAGTGCGGTTAATGGAACCTTGAAATACTAGGGGTATATGTTTCGTAAGGTTTGGGCCGCGGTAGCCTAGTGGTCAAGGTCGTGGACTAGCGGCCGGCGGTTTTCGTTCAGTCACTGGTTGGATCCTTGGCCACCAAAGACCCACCGTGTAGCCGAGACTGGTGCTCGTTAAATGTGTTTGGGGCCCCAAATCCTCCAATTGGCGTGGTGTGGATGTTAGGAGTTTGGGTGCCAGTTCAGGTGTCGTCCTCGTCACTTGACCGTGGTTCAAAATTACGAGATCCGTCGCCAATAGCCCTTGTGTTGCTTCTAGTGCGACGTTAATGAAAAACTAAATTAAACTAAGTATCGTAAAGTTTTAATTATTACAAAAAAAATAATCGAGATATCGGAATAAAAGTTATTCTGTATATTTTAACAGATTCTTAATTACATCATATCGTAAATTACAACTATTCATGTTGATTTGTTTGGTTTCTGGAAGTTGTAGATTGAAGTAACCGCAATGTAGAAATAATGTAGTAATTATGTAGAAAAATCTTAAAAATAATAAAATTAAGTTTCTATCTTTTTTAAGCTTTTTAAAAATTCAGTAGCCATCTCGTTTATTTTTTGTTGTAATTAAAACTTTATAATACCATGGGATAATAATTAATCTCCAATCTACGGCTTCTTGAAGCCAAAAAAATTAACATGCATAACTGTCATGTGTAACATAAAGTATATAAAGATCAATTAATATGCAGAATAAGTCTTATCCAGATATCGGAGTTATTTCTTAATAATAATTAAATTTTTACGCCCCCCCCCCTTCGTGTACCGCACAATTCAAAACGCATTAATCAAAAAACTTCATAAGCAATAGAAATATTTTTACGAGACCAATACTTCCAAAAGGTTTCCGTCTTTAAAAAAGGTGCAAGAATTAGTACTTATACCCTATATTTCAGGGAATGAGATCGAAATTTTGTAGCGTATTAACTAAAACTGCACTAATTAAGGTTTTTCTGTAATTAATGATAGTTTACTTATATATTAGAAAATTTTGCATTACTATGTGGGGATTTTAATTGAAGAATAATTTTATTTAACTTCAAATAATAGTATATTTCTGCCTTTTTCCGTATTTAAATGTTAAAAATAAATTAGTAAATTCGTGACGTATAATCTGTTCATTATTTTTTTTTTTGTCACACACACATCAAATAGTTACATTGAAAAACTCCTTGCATCAAATTCCTGAAATATTACTTAAAATTGAAATATTGTTTTTTTTTATTTATATAATTAGATCTTAATCTCTACATTTTTTGTCTTACTTTCTTTTTTGAATTTCAAATAAAAATTGATTTTAATTTATCATACTTTCCATGTAACAATATAAAGGTTATGATAAAATATAGCTTTAGAAACATTAACAGAGAGTTTAATATTAAAACGGGTGAATCCTGTTCTTTCATGTAACCAAAAAAAGAAGTTCATTATATGACCAAAATATTATCTGTTTGAAGAAGAAATAAAAGATACTGAGTAATTAAATGTACTCTAAAATGTAAAACAATTTAAATACAACATTCTATGTGGATGTGATAGTATTTCATTACAGTGAGAATTTAACCTTGTAGGGAAATAAGGACTGTATAGATGTCTTATGTAAAATAATATTTACAAATATATTATTTTTATAAAACTCTATATATTTCCAAAAGTTGGTTCTACTCGTAAAAAATATAGAATGACGAAATTAGTTAAGCGATGTTAGAAATTAATTAAAAACGATTCATATATCAAATTTCAAAATGTAAATAATTGCATTTTTCAAAAGACTCTACATATTTAATAAAATTTTATTGAAATCATTGAGAGTAATGATTGGCGCAATCGAAAATAACAATAATCTGAAATTACGAAATTCAAATTAAAATGATCCAAATTGTTCCGAATTCGAGCGAAAAGTTTATAATTGAGTTAGAATTAAAATGATTCTTGATCTGATAATTTTTACACATATCATGTATTAAAGAAATATTGGTGATAAATATCCCAGAATTCATACATTTAAAAAGATTTTATGCTCTCTTTGATTAAAATATGAAATTTATCCTTACATTTCATGATTCTATTCAAATAGGTGATTTGCTTATTCAGAGGTATTCTATCGAAACATTTTCTGGGAAAAAAAGGATTAAATTAGTAATTCGTTAATTTCTTTCTTAAAATATAGTACAAGGCTGAGCGCACTGATGTTTAAACTTTCCGAGTGGTTGACTTCTCTAGCGATTTGTCTCTATTGTGACATCTTATTAAACCTGTTATCATAGCGAGATAAACACTCTCAGCAGGATTATTCGCTTGAAGCAGCTCCTTGGGCGAAATTAATTGGAAAACAATCTTTTTAACTAACACGACTTTATTAATTCTTTGCCATGAGGTTTATTAAACCGTGAATCATGGTCCTTATCATCTAATTTGTTTCTTTAAATTTATTTTCCTATCGCTCTACGACAGAACTCTGTTTTTTTGTTGCGGATAGAAACATAAAAACTACGGCCTTTGAACGAATAAGTGTGGAATCAGTGTGGCTAAAAAGTTTGAGGATTGAGCTTATTAATTGAATAAAAAATACAGTGAATAAATTTTTATCATTTATTCTACCTATGACCATTATAAAGCTAAATAAACGAAGATAATTCAATTGGTCCTCAAAATTTTTTTTTATTTTCAATATAATATCCTTTCAGCTCTATATATTTTCCCAAGTATTTCTCTAACTTTTTAAAGCCATCTAAAAAGTATTTGGAAGGTTCTCAAAATAGGGATCTGTTTGGGCGATAACCTCTTCGTTGGACGAGAACCGTTGTATGCCAAGCCATTTTTTTAAGTCTAGAATTAAATAAAGTCACCTGTGGCCCAATACGGTGAATACGGTGGATGTTGTAATAATTTGAACTTTAATTCCATGATTTTGGCCATCGAAACTGCACCTGTACGTTGTCTTGATGGGAGAATTTATTTTCCTTTTCGGGTGAGAACGTTTTTCTTGATTTCTTCTCTCAACCGGTACAATAACGACGCATAATACTCTCCAATTATTGTTGTCCCTCTTTCCATGCAATCGGTGTCGATGGTTCCGTGCATGCCTAAAACCATGGCCATCACCTTGATGGTCGATTTCACTGTGTTTACTTTCTTCGGAGCCCGTTCGCCTTCAAACGCTCACTGTTTTTCTATTCCTTTGTCTTTGGGATGTGGTAGTATATCCGCGTTTCATCCACAGTTATGTATCGACGCAAAAATTCGAAAATATTGCAACAAAAAGCTCCAAAATAGCCTCAGAATCGATCACACTATTGCTTTTCTTTTCCACTGAGAGCAAACTTGGCGCCCATCATGCCGAGAGTTTTTCGTTGCAAAATTGAATACACTGTACCTTGTGACTTACCAGTGACTTAAATTATTTCTCATACTTTGACTCGTCGATCACTCCAAACCATATCGTGGATTTTGTCAATCATTCCTGGAGTAGTCACTTCCACTGGACGTACCGAACGACTTTCATATTTTGTTGATGTACAGTCACGTTAAAATTCCTTTACTCAATTGTAAACTGTCGCATTGAAGCAGATGTGCCATGAACATCATACAACTCAGCTGTGATCTCTTTCGGTGTTAAGCCTTTCAAATATAAGCGTTTAATCACCGCTTTAAACTCACTTTTTTCCATTTATCTAAGCAAACACAATTTTCTTAAGTCAATCGACAATAAAAATGAAACCATGAGATGGATATAACTGAGACTTAGACAGCTGTCTTGTGAGTCATAATGTCTGCCAAAAACAAGCCATTTTCGATTCTACGACCGCCATCTCTTGGATTTTCTTTTGACTTATTCTACGACTCTCGTAGCTCGGCACAATCCTCGAGTCCTTCAGACCTCTGGAATGACTCGTAAACTCTCGCAACGTTATCTTTAATCGTTTTTAATATCATCCGATCGTTGTTCTTTACGCTACAATTTCTGCTTTGAAAACCAAAAGTAATCTGCTGGTGCTAATTTCGCAGAGTAGAGGCAGTGATACGGTGCAGATACTTTTTGTGTGTGTGTAGAAAACCAATTAATAGCAGTTGGCGCGTTATTGTGCAACAAGAACCAATTCTTTTTTTGCATCCAAGTCCGTAAGCTCACACTTAATGCATTTCAACAACCTATTCATGGCACCCCTGTAGAACGTTGCGATTGTAAATAGTCACCTAACCAACTCCAGAAAATGAGTGAGTGGTGTTTATTAACGTCGCATTTGGAAGGGATATTGGCGATGGCCCTTATAATTTTGAACTTCGGTCAAATGATAAGGGTGACACTTCCCTCCCGAACAGTAATAGAAGGATCTTCAGCCTCGTTAGATTTGACATGTAACAGCCCTACGACGTGACGGATCTTTAGCCGCATAACCGACTCCATATCAGAAGGATAAAAGATCAGCCACAGCATTTCTCCTTGAAGATAGTTCATGACCTTGCCGACCGATGGATCCAGCAAGAATCTAACAGTCCCACCGGATCGTGTCATTATGGAAGAAATTCTTGTATGATTATTTCAAAAATGAAAAGTTCAGTAGGAATGAAGAATTGATTCTGTCCACTGACATTGCCTGGATCTTACCGCTGATGTCCAACGTAATGTAAAACTTTTGCTGGCTCGAGACAGAATCTTGTACGGTCTATGATATGGTTGTTGCGGCGGTCTTTGGACAGCTTCTCTAGGAACAAAGTTTGGCTTGTGGCTAAATTTTAAAATTAATTAATTAATGGATAAATTTTTATCAATCTTTGTGTTCCTCAGGAACAAATTTCTAGTAAATCATGCATCTGCAATAAAAATAGTTACCAACATCGTCTTCGATCGAGAAATTTTTTCCAAAGTTTGAGCCAATCCATTCCACACAAAGACTGTTTTTTTTTCCAGATCGTACGTGAAGCACCATAATTTCTCATCAGTACCGATTTAAAAAAAAAAATGTCTCTGATCGTGATTATGCTTTTGAAGACGGCATTGACACGCAACCATACATCCCTACTTATGTTTGGTTATCGGTGAATGTGCCCACTGCTTTCTTTTTTCTTAAGTTTTCTAAAATTAACGTAAGGACAGCTTGCTTATCGCTGTTTAAACGTCTTGCTAGCAGTTTAATTGTTAAACAGCGGTTGTTTTTCAACTTATTGCAGGCAGTCTCGCTGTTCGAGTCGGTTCGGCTAGTGCAAAGACGTCATCCAAAACCATTTCCTACCACCTCGAAATTTCCCAAACCACAACAACGCATTCGATCGAGGACAAGTAGTCATCACCAGAAGCATTTTGCATCCTTTGATAAATTTCGACTACACATCACAACTGTTAAATACATAAAACGCTGGATCTTGACGGAATTTCAGTACTAATGGATGCAATTTCTCAAGAGTATTT
Organism: Nephila pilipes; assembly: GCA_019974015.1. NCBI lineage: Eukaryota > Metazoa > Arthropoda > Arachnida > Araneae > Nephilidae > Nephila > Nephila pilipes. Next base: position 17,083 of record BMAW01028035.1, read on the forward strand.
AAAAGATTTTGAGCTTCAAATTTCGGCATACACAAATGGCGCTTTTTACGCCGATTCTGTTACATCAGTTTTAAAACTTTTTAAAATCGAGCTTCGTTTAAAGATATTTATAAAATCGAGGTTCTGTGACGAAAACGATCACGACACTACAAGGGCATAAAATAATGTCTGCTCAGTTGTTAGTCCTTTACAGTCCACTACAGGATACAACAGTCAACTAAATTACGTCGTAGAAGATGACGTCATCTAATGTAATAAATTTCACTTATTAAGTGATTTCTTAAAATATCGCTTGGTAAATTTATTGGACCTTTTTCATGAAATTTTTATAATTATTTTTTGTTTGAAGGAAATCGTTTGCTATATTTTGCTGCTTTGGTAACTGTATTTCATAAAAAGTTGTTTTGGTTCCGAAGCAAATATTTGTTTTAGATCCTGTAGGAAAAAGTTATAAATTTAGTTTTTACAGTCACGTTGTTCCTTTAAAATGGTTGCGCCAACAACTCTATGAAAATATTATTTTGGGAGAAATGTTTAACTTTTTATGCACTGCTTATTAAAATTTTTTCTATTATTTTTTTTTTTCCAACTGTTTCATTACCGATGGTGTAAAAGGAATACCTTTATGTAATTACAGTTTATTTAGAAATGTTATGTGTCCATCGATGGTGAGGATGTGATAGCTTGTATGCGAAATAATGCCGACATTTCAGAACGAAGAAAAAACTTTTTTGAAAATTTAACTAAATGAATTAAGTTCTTTTTTTTTATATATATCAAGTGATAATTAAATAGAATAGTTATAAAAGTGTGTTTGCACATTATAATTTTGAATGAATTGCTATTACACGGTATCACTTACATGCCATTGATTAACAAGTCAAATCAATATAAATATGTTTAATATATTATTATAATACTACATGAACTATAATATCTCGAGTGACAACGTAAAGTAACAATACAGCTAGCTATATGTGAATTCTGGCTTCATTCAACCATTAGTAGTCAATGACTGATATACGTTAAATCAAATCTTGCCTCAAAATCATTAGTTGTAACTCGGCATGAAGCTCAATCAAAATCATTAATTTTAACGCTATAGCTGTATCATCAGTTCACTGTGGCTCAAAATTAGGGAAATGGATTGACTGTAATAAGTGGACCTTGAACTGAGCCGAACCTTGAACGCATTTAGGCTTTTGCTTTCTACAAATGACATGAATCTAAAACTCCGAACACATTTCCTGGTATTAAAATATTCCCATATTAATACGAATTCGTATGTCTATAAAACATACTCGTACTCGCAGTAAAAAATCGTTTAGCGCTAAGGATGCATCCCTAGACGACAAAGCGCAAAATGAAACAGCGTTAAACGAGATCACTTTAACATGTAATAAAAAGGTTAAGTGATCATAAATACACAAATTTTATTTTTAATTTTAAATAATTTTATATTAATATACTTAACATAATATATGCTACATCTACAGATTTCCGAAACCAAACAAATGAACACAAATAGCTGTACTTAGCAACTCTATATACTTGAGGATCAATTAATATTCAGAATACTTTTATCCAGATATCTTAGTTATTTGTTATTAATATTTAAATCTTTACGATGCCTCCAGCTAATGTAGAACTATTATAATTAATTTAAGTTTTTTTTATGTAATGTTATTTATAGATTACTTTACAGTGTTTCAAATCATTTCTTGAAGTTCTTTAAAATATTTCATAAATTCTTATCTTCAATTTCAGGTGGAAACTATGTGGAAGTCATTTTTTTAATATTATATAAATAAAATGTTATATTTTGGAAGTATGGTATAAACACCATTTTACGGAGTTTTCGAAAATGGCGGATTTCCATCACTTATCATTCCAAAAAATAAAAGCTCGATTTAGAAAAAAGAAATTTTAATGTTTGGATAACATCATGTCGAAAATGGCAATCTCACAATTGTATCGAAAATCTGTGTAATTTGTATATATAATCGGTAATTTGTTTGAAAAAAAATTCATCTTGTAACATATAAGTTAACGACAAATTTAAAAAAATAATGTTAAATAGTTGATTGTTTAAAGATTTTTCGCTTGAGTTTTATTTTAAACTATTCAACATCTTTAAGAAAAATAACATTTTAAACTCAGAAGTTTCTCATATACAAAAGTAATGTTACAACAAATTATTATGTATTTTCGCCAGATAGGTGTATGTGCAATAATACGCAAAATGATAAAAAAAAAAATAGCGATTATGCCGTTATGAATGGCCATGCTCGCTGAGTGACGAGTGTTGATTACAGTCCAATCACTCGTCAGTATTCTTTCGGCCGTAGAGATTTATTCGTTGTTTGAGTTGTGATTGGTCTTGTTCATGTTTCTTCCTGTTGTCTATGTTGGAAATTGATATTATTACCAAAAATTGAACATCAAATTTTGGCAAATCTGTGGAGAAGTACTGAAGAAAGTCATGAGATGTTGACGGCTGTTTATGAAGGTAATACACTTAAAACAAAATCTTTTCAGTTGTATTAAGCATTTCAGTAAGTGTCGTGGCGAATAGTGGCTTTTTCATCACAACACTCCCTCCCATTCTACAGTGAATGTTCTCGAATTCCAGAAATTCGATGACCGAGCATGATCATCTTCTCGTCTCACAAGTTCTAACCCGTGTGATTTTTTTTTTTTTTTCATCTTTCCTAAATGTGAAATGGTCATGTGTGGCTCCATTGGGACGATGTTGAGACGATAAAACGAGAAACAACAACGAGTCAGTCGCTTAAAAGAACTCAACTCTTGAGGATTTGAGGGGATGTTTCGTAAAATGGAAAGAGCGAAGAGATAAGTGCATTACTTCAAATGGATAGTACTTGGGATGGAATAAAATTGTTATATATATATATGCACTTTAAATTTCGTTTTCTTAATAAAATAGTTTTAATCTCAGTTCGCGTATTTATTGGACAGCCTACATGTAATTTATAAAGTACATATTATATGTTAAAGTTTTTTGACTCTGCTCTTTCCTATTTAAGTAAAAATTCTACTTTTCTATTCACTAATCACTTATATAATTTATATCGATATATTTTCTAAGATAACATGAAATTAACTTTTTTATTATTATTTTATATCTTCTTGTTATATTTTTTGTCAATATTTTCCTCAAATACATACTTCGTGTTAAATATCAGAAAAAAAGTTTTATTTTCTTTTTCTTTTTTCCAGAGACAACATGACGAACTGGGAGAAATTTCATCTTCAAATCAGTAAATATTATTTATATCCAGAAAAATCCAAGGTTGTTGAGGGCTTGTTGCATGATTTAGCAACAAAGAAGATCATAGGAGTAGGTAAAAGAAAACATGCTTCTATTTTTTTAAAATACGCGATTTCCATCTTCATTTGTCATTTGTTTTAAATTTGAGGTTATTAACTGCTGTTCAAAAAATTTATTTATATGCTGCATAAAGTAATCCTGAACTTTAGAAGAAAATGCGGAGACTAATAGCAAATGACTAAAATAACAATTTTTGTTCGCGGAAACCAAAAACGAATTTATTTTCTTAATAACCGTTATATTTAGTCAGAAAAAAAGAAGTTAAGCTTTTTATGTGCCCGTGAGTCGATTCCAGGATTGAAAGTGGCTTCTCATAGAGACATCCGATAAAGACGTTATTATAAAGCTAACATCGGTGAATGATGGATTGTCACAGCCTGTCATCACAATGTTTGTTGTGGAGTTTATCTGAAACCATTTTTGAGGTGAGATCTTCCCAGAAAAGAGGACTGGTGGACCTCTTCTAATAATGTCTTGCGGTGACTCCAAAAGAGCATTTGTGGATACCAGGACACTGTTGCAACCTCCCTCCCCGGAATTGACTCATATAAATTCTAAAACTTCTTTATTTTTTTCAATTAAACTATCATTCTTATTTTATTTCTATGTGTTTTAATGGAATTAATAAACTGCGAGGGTTTTTTATTTATTTCTACTGCAAAAGCTGTCTTCTTAATTGATATACATTAATAATCTATCTAGAGCTTTATCAGTAGATGTCACGACAATAATTTGGAGGAAAATTATGTAAATGTTAAGTTATGTATTATATTTTTACAACTTTTGAGCGAGAACTATAATAAGTTATCGTTTAAAATGTGAATGAATACCATTTGCTACATACGAAATAAAAATCTTTGTTAATGAAGGATCCAATCAATGGCGGATACAGAAAAATCGACTAGAGCAGGTACAAAATCGACACGGGACACAATTGTTTTTTCCTCTTTAAAACGTTCGTAACACTTAATTGTGTTTCATTTTGTTCATTTGTCTTGCTTATTTGGTCCTTAATCGAAAATCAAATTAAATATTAACTAGGAAATCAAATCTAATTGGAGAGCTAAAATCTTACAGTATGACAGATAGCTCGATCCTGTGCTTGGACACAACGAAAGAATTCGCAGTAAAACAACGAAATAAATGCTTTTAAATTTGATTGAGATTTCCTATCAGGTATGTTATTTTGTCTGTGTGTGTAATTACGACGGTGGGGAGGGACTCATCCCCACCTCCTGGATCTGTCTTTGAATCCAATTACCGTAGGAGCGAAAATGAAACAAGTGAAAATAAAAATATTTATCAGTAATAAAGTTCAAATTATTCATTAAATGATAAAAAAAAGTAATGGCATTACGAATATGTCTATGATATTTAAATAAAAGTTTTAATTTCCATTCATAATACACAACATTATTGCCAGGTAGGGCTTATCTGAAACATCTAAAAACTTTAAACTTTAATGTTTTTAATTACAGAACAACTGCCTGGTGGAACCCAGATAAAGCTTATTTTAACGATGGAAGATGGCGCTAAGGCTCTCTTTAAGCCTATGAGGTAAGAAAGATTGATTGTAAATCTATTTTTTTTTAAACATTGCACTAAATTAGTACAGATTGTGAGCAAAGTAGGAGTCAAACTCAGAGGGAAGATCCGAAACTCGGGAATAATATTAGTTTTTTTGTCCAACGTCTTGTTAGAATTATGTTTGAAAAAAGTAATAAAGATTATATTGAATAATCTATCACATTTCAGGCATTGCACAAATATTTAATCAATCGTTAAACGGATTTTCAATAATTGTTTTGAGAGAATATTCATAGTTAAAGGTTGTAAGCAATAAACAAAAACATGACCTAAATGTCGGTTCAAATAAAAAAGCATTGATTGGACAAAAACAATGATCCTTTAAACATTATTTAGAATGTAAATTTTTAAGTGTTGAATCAGTTTAATCGGGATAAAAAGTATAACATTTAATGTCTTGAAAAATATTTAAAGAAAAATTTTATTTTTGAATGCACATTTTTAATAAACGTTCTTCTGATTGGTAGCAAGGGATGTGATGACTTCGTTTCTTTATTATTATCTCCCACCGTCCCCCCACATCACTTTTTTTTTTTTTTTACTTTGCTTACGGTAAAACTTTTGCCTTTTTAAATGTTGATCAAACTGTAAATCAAACAATGCTTAAGGAATAAACGATCATTTTTTAATTATATATATATAAAAAAAAAAACATATTTGAGTAAGTCAATGGAAGCTTCAAGATTTTACAAGCTGAAAACATTGAATATTTGATATACCATTTTAAGGATAGTATTTCAAAAAAAAAAAAATAATAAATAAATAAACTACTGCTATATTCCTTTAAAAATTGTTTTTTTTTCTTTAACCAAATGTGTTCCCCAAAAGGCATGAATTCGTTAATTCGCAAAATGCCTTTAAAATAATGAACTTAAGGAAGATAATTTATTAAATATCTCTCATAGTGTATTGATGAAAAAAGGTAATAAGTCATTGCTAACTAGTGCTATGTACGCCTTTTTTTAATCCACTTATTATTTGGAACAAAGCAATATACGCGCAGGTTAGCAATATTTTTTTTTTTTGACGATGATGTTTTTCATGCCAAATCTCGTACATCCCAATATTCCTGTTAGGCCTAAATACCACGCGTGTTAAACTGGCTCAGGTAAAAACATACTTGATATCCAGGTGTATACTGCATCTAAGCCCGAAATCTTTCTGTCACATATAAAATAAACAACAACAGAATGGTTCATGAAAATTTAGAATCATTGCATTTAGATGCTGCAATATTAGAACCGAACCATTTTCTATCACTGCAGTATAACTCTCATCAACCAATTCTCTTTATTTGATTTTAATTATTTTTCTTTGTAATGATATTTGATAATAATATATTATTCCTTTTATATATATTCAGATTACCGTATTTATTTAGCTTTCTGATAATTTATAGGAAATCTAGGCGAATCTTTCTTAAAGCTGTCTTCGTCTAATATCATAGATCCCGATCGAAGCTTCGAACTCATTTCCTGGCAGAAAATGGTTCCGATTTTCATACACGTTTGTGACATTGCAAAACATATATTCGTGTATGATATGGTATTCTTAAAATTTAGGAACATTCCAAAAGTACGCCATTTTTCACACAGAGTTTGAAACCCGTTTGGCATTACTGTATAGGAGACGAAATATGGAACACGTTTTACGCGAGAAAAAAATGGATTGAATCACACGCACAAATGAATGATATTATAAAAGTACGCCGTGGTCTCTAAAGGATAGCGAATCAGAATGTAATTTTAATATTGCAACGTTTTTTATCAGAAAAAATGCTCCGTTTTTGGATTCGATTCTTTAATATTATACGACGACAGCCTTGAGTCTTCACTTACTACTATGCGGGTTTGGGTCAAACAAATATACGCATCCCTAGTTTCAACTGCTAGAGCACTCATTACTATTTCAAAGGATTTCATAATAAAATAAAACGAAGCATTTTAAAAGCAAATATTTTAGTTAAAAACTAAATGTGTTTTATCTAATACGAGGGAATCAAATAGGCTGTTTGACCCGTGACTGGAGTTTTTTGTTGATTCTGATTCTGCAACATTGCTAACAGCTTTTTGGTGTTATTCTGTTGAACGATAACGAGTTATTTTCCACTAAATAAGTTTGCGAGTTTTGTTGTCGACAATGTTCAATGAAATTTCTCAAAATATCTGTTTAATATAAAAATGAGAACTGCTGGATAGTAAATGGATTAGGACCTCAACATGATTGGTATTGATTGATTGATTTTTGAACCATCGCTCTTCTCTTTCGACAAAAAGTGTTCTTATTAAAAAAAAAATGATATTCCACATGATCTCTTCACAGTTTCAATTAACAATTACTTTCTTTAACTTACGTGTAGCTTTTTTTTAAACACAGTTTTACATAAACACAAGTTTCGTGATACGTAACAAAAATACTTTGAAAAAACATGAGATTTTATGATTTTTAGCATAGAAATGTTTGCTTGATTTTTTGGGGTCAGAAACTACGTTTGGCCAAGGCTGTGCCAAACACTCGGTACTTTACAAAAAAAATGTATATATGTGATCTGAATCATAAGTTTTCGATCGTTTTTATCGTATATACCACCCTCTCCCCCTCATCCCAAATAAAAATAGAACTAACAGTCCCCTGTTAAGAAAAGAGAAAACTGATTCCCGTTCTTAACATTAATAATGTAACCCATAGTTTTCCAACTTTTGGGGTCATAGCCCACTTTTTCAAACTGTGATTCCATGACACCCCTTTAGGTGAAGTATACTACATTACATAATAAAAAACAAGGACATGTTTTTAAAATTGCTTTGTTAACTTATTTCGGAATTGGTCTATTTTTCAAAACTTTATTAATTAATGTAAAAAACGAAGGGAACTCTGTTGGAATAACATTACGCTCGGAAATTCGCTGCGGCGTATGGACGGTAAATATAAGTTTTGCTGATTGAGCCCAAACATATGCGCACACTGTGATGCTCGGTGTGGTACACTGCATATGCTGCTACTCGTTCGTGTTCCAGTCAAAAAGATGTTGGGAACAAATCTGTATTGTGTTCATTCTTTTTTAAAACAAACTGATTCTGCTTAGAAAATATTTAGAACTATTTATTGAAAAATGCGCTCAATGATTTTTAGTATTAACCAAACTTTTCAGGGCGTTTTTACGAGCATTGCTAAGGGAAACGTCAATTAATCCTCACCTTTTCTCCCCCAATTTGCCTTAGACAGAAAAAAAGAACCCTATATATATATATAGTTAGTTAATTAGTTAGATGAATAATATTTGAATGAATTAGTAATTTATTTGTGTATTGTGTGTTATCACAGTTATAGTTTCCAACAAAAACATTATCAAATGCAAAAACAAAAAAATCAAAAAAATTATGGTTACAACAAAATTAGATGTAGTGAACCTTCGTTATAGCGAATTTTTTATTGGTTCCGCAAACGATTCATTTTTCGGTATTTGGCTACAGTATTTTGTGATAAATAAATTATCACTTACCATTTTTTTTTATCCTGCGGGAAGAAATATTGCCCCAAAATACAATTTTTATATGTAATCTACGAAATAGCAACTCTTTGATTAAGAACAAACCGCACAAACAAGAAAACGCAAGAAAGAACATCTGATTAAACATGTTACGCGGCGTGAACAAACACTGCAAAACACACAGTTTCGAAAAGTTCTGGAACGGTCTGTGTGTTTCCGTAACACCGTGAAATGCATCATTAGAGTCGAAGTAAACACACCTGCATATCGGCAGATGAAAAAAGAAAAATTATTTTCCAGAAATGAAATTTATTCTTGAAACTACTCTTCGTTGTAAGAAAATCTTCCAAGAGAGTCTAGTTTTTATTTCTTATGAATCATTCCTTATGAAACTGGCTTAGAAATGGAAGCAATTTCCGTTTATGTGTCAAAATGAAAGATCTTTTTTCTTTTATCTCAATTAAAAATAACAGCTATTTTGAACTATATCATCACTCAAGTCAATATTTATGTAATTTGACCTTGTATTCCATTAATGAAAATAACTCGTAAGGGTTTCTAGAAATTTTTGTTTTCTATGTTAACAGTTTGATTGATGTTGGTTAGTCGTGTAACAACTCGGTTTTATTGGTGATTTTATCACCAAAATAGTGATTTCACATTTTTAAGGACGAAATTAAAAGAATATAATGCAATTGAAATTCAACAATGCATTGCATACAACAATGCGTCGTGTATCGAAAGTACTATTTCGAATAATTGCCTAACTTCAAGTCTGCTGTTATGAAAGTTACACTTTCATTAGTCTACTATGGTAGCCTTATCGCACACGTGTGCAAGATTTCTTTATTTCCGGTAAAAATACTCTTCTTAGAATTATAGGATTTATAAATTCTTTTCCCAGTAATCTGAGCAGACATTTTTCTGTTTAAAACATATTTTAAACTGAAAACATATTTAAAGGAAAGGGGTATTGCATTGCTTTAATTTTGAAAATATTGTAGTAAGTTCTTGAATCATATGATGGAGGAAACAAAGCTATTTTCCTAAGGAATATTTAGGACTTCAAATGCCTTTGTATTCGAATAAAACTTTTCACAAAAGTAAGAAAAATAATTCCGCGTTGCACAAAATTTTACATTGAAAATCATAATTAATAAAACGAACACAAAATATGTGTGACTGACTTAAAATTTAAAGGAAACATAGAAATGCCTTAAAATGAAGAATTACATAAACGTAATCAAATAATGATTGTGCTGGGAATTTTAAATATTCATATTCGAAAACAAAGATTATTACTAAGATAAGATACGCACAAAGATCGGGCTAACCACTGCCAATTGCTTTCGTATAATAAAGTCGATACCGCGAGTGGTAATTTATTCTACATCCATACCTGTCCAACTTGAGAACTTTGAGCCGGAAGAAATTTCAGCTTCTCTGTTTATGATAAATCTTTAGTAGAAACAAAATGTGTTATTAATGCTTAGTAAAATTGAAAAAAAAAATTAAATAAATCTTTTTATGTTTCACACAAACTGATTTCTAATCATGCCTTTAGACTAAATTTCATACAGTTTGCTCGAAAGGTTTCTGGGCTATGAGTTTTTAAAAAAGAAATGTATTCTTAATATTAAATGAGTTTTTTGAAAATTCCACTTCACATAAAACTTTTTACTCAATGCATTAAAAAAAAAAAAAATTTTCTCCATCTAATTGATAGATAATAACTTTTCCAATTCTAAAAATATCGTTTCTCTCTCTTTATACAGAATTAATTATTGTATTTGAATGAAAATGGAGACATGAGCTAATTAGTTCATTCTCTTTTTAATTATTTAAAAAGGATTTCCGCAGCGGGCAGTTTTTAGACGCTAATAAGCTGTGTAAATTAATTAATCCATTAACATCATGATTTAGTTCGCTTTGAGCTATTATCGATAACTTCACTTTCTGTCGAGCTGCGATAAAAATTAAGGAAGCTATTTAAGGTTGACCATTTTTTTTACGTATGTTTCTCGCCATTTTATTTTTATTATTGTTATCTTCTCTTTTGTAATTATTACATTTGGCGCGATGTTTATGAATAATATTTTTGTCGTAAGTTCCTGTTCTTTTGCGTATATTTATTTTCTGATACTTTTAGGTGGATATGCAGTCAGTGCGGATGTCATTTGTTTGAAAGCTGATGTTATTTATGTTGGACTATAGTATTCCAAATTTCCTGCGTAGTTTTTAATTTTGAATGCAACATGTATAACCATAATTGAGAATGAACCTGCTAGTACTTTATCTTAAGAAAAACTCTTTGGAACTGCTTAATGCTTCAGTAATCTCAATATGATAATTGCATTAAATATTCTCTGGTCCTTTTCTTCATAATGTTCTAATGCGAATCGGTTACTTTCGAACCTTTCCCGAAAACAAATCCCTTCATGATATCTCAATCTATCATGTCCAAATAATCTCAAACTCATTAGTATAGACAAGAACTAATTTTATATAATTACCTACTCACTTGAGTTGTATAAGGGAGAGAGATGGTGTCATTTTGAGCCAAATTTCAGAAATTTGTCCTGCAAATTTTTAATTTTACTTATCGGGACAAAAAAGAGATTCTGCTCGTTGATAGTGAGCATGACTTTTAAGCATTTTTCAAAAACTTTTAAACTATCTTTACCAGTTAATTCACTGAAAGTAACCCAGGAGGGCCCTTCTGAGAGATCTGTTCACCGAAAATTTGTATTGGTCCTCGTCCATCTCTGCTCCCTGTTTTTGGATCTCGATATTTCGATGAAGAGTACTTAACTACACCATACTACTCTGCGTTCCGTTTGTTGGTTTTACTGGCACAATTTGGCGTAGCTGAGCTAAATATTTGCCTATATACGAAAATCGTGCCCACATTTATGATCTAGACTAGGATCGGTAAATAATGGTCCAAGGTTCATATTGTTTTTGCCAGAAAATAATTACAACAGGAAAAATTACAACTAAGTTTTTCCAAGTGCTACAAGATATTTCTATATTTCATAATCCATTTTGGCTGTACAATTCAGGAGCTTCCGTCATACCTTCATTTAGAAGTGAATGATCTGAAAAATGATGATATGCTACGAATGGTGTTTCAAGAGATGGATGTAACAAAATTCCATAAATATATTTCGGATGATAAATACGGCCTATTAAAATCTTATGCTCGGGCATTTATACCTGTATTTCGGAGTAAAGGTAAAAGGGCAGTAAAATGCAACGGTAAATGGATTGTTTTGAAAAACATGTATGTAAAATCTCAATACAGAAATTTATTAACCAGGACCTTTTGGAAACAACTTTGCTGGTAGGAAGCACCTGTTTCGAATTCCAGTATGACGAAATAGTATCTCAGAAAAAGCAATTACTGTTATGGCAATAGCGCAAAATTTAAACAGCATTTAATATAATAATTGATTTTTATGGCTGAATCGTCTGTTTTTATTCTTTTTAAATTCTTACTATTAGTACGCACTCTCTCTATATATACCTTGTTCAAATTTTCAATCGTTAATAAAATACTTTTTATTCATCCACTCAAGTTCAAATACATTTTTTTAAACTTGTAGTGGATACTTGATGTTAATACAGTTTTTTCAAATATCAATTAAATTTAATTGCTGAAAATGCAGTTTAGCCCAACCACTTGGCGTGATTTCAAAAATTGCCAAACTTGGCGATTTTTTTTGACTGAACGTTAAATCCGGGAAGCGGACCACGGTAGCCACATTTGGTAAAATACCGCCAAATGATTCCTGTCGCAATGGTGGTTGGGCTAAACTGCATTCCAACCATTTAATTTACCGGGTGAATTTATTTTACCTCTTAATATTGTGATTTTGTCATATGTTTATACATATTTATATTAATTCTATTTAATTAATAAAAAGTAATTAAAATAAAAATTTTCTTTGTTGACCTTAGTAGAAATTGACTTTAATTTTTTTTTTTATGTTATTTGTTTTATTAACATTGGCAACGTTTTTGTACTTTGTAATGTTTTTCCTGTGAAAGTAAAAATGCATTCGGAATTTAAGAAAGGTACTTTCTTTTCTTAATAGTTATTGCTTCTATGGAGCCTTGAATTCAGAAGTACGCTTCCTTTACGCTAATTATTATTTAAAAAAAAAACGTTAACATCTTTCGTAGTCTAAAAATGTTACAACATGGCCGTTTCCAAAAAGAGTGAACCTGCCCCTGATCTAGACAAATCTCTTAATGCAAGAGAAAAAAAAAAGAGGGGAAGAGGAAAAGAATTTTAAATCTCTGACGGATTTAAAGTCAATGTTCTACATGAAGGCTTCTTGTGAAATCGAGTCTCCTTTTCTCAGCTCAGCGGCTATGAATCGGGTATCTTATCGCTAAGCTAGTGCGATATATTGTAGCTCCCTCCCTAAACATTTGACAACTGCTAGGGCTATGTCTGCTTTTTATGCATTAAATTTTGCCATGGTACGCACATATTCTGTTCACGCATAAATTTAATAACTGCCATTCGTAAAAAGACTATGAATTTTGGCTCACATAGACAAGAAAGATTTATAATTCAAAGAAAAATAATGCACAGCTGTATGAATTAGTAATCGCATTCTATTTTAATAAAATATATGTAATAGGATGACACTACCGTCTATATTACTTTCCTTAATTTTTATCTGCTGCCTATGGCTGGAAGGAACTTCCTTCAATTGTTATTCTTCACATTAACGCTTCTTTCAAGGTAAACAAGAAAGCACGGTTAGTCAAGTGAAAATTAATTTTTTTCCGACATCATTTAATAGTACCAAGTGGCTCACAGCTATTAATGTCAAAAAAAAAATGCACTACTCCAGAACAAATAAACATGGAACACTCATATCATTCTTCGAATATTACATACTTGCATCCTCTCTCGACAAAAAAAAAAAAGTGAGAACCGATTTTAGTACCACATACCGTAACGCTTGGCCGCCATTTTGAGTTGTGTACTATTAAGTACATGGAGAGGCAGATCATTAAAAACGCTTTCTGTCCATTTATATTTCAGTGAAAGCAATTGTAAGCGCTTGTTTATTATGCGCAAAATATTGTTACCATGCGAGCGTGAACGCGTTTACTCTTTCGAGAAAAGTCCTTTGTCAAAGAGGAGTTAAGTAAGAAAGCAAATAGACACTTTTTCACGTTTCAAGGTCTATTAATAAATAATATTTTATCTCGTTTTCTGTCGCTTTTAAAGCAAAAGATGCTGATAAATAAAAAAAGATGACTGCTCGTTTGTTTTATGCTGACTATAATTGTTGATTTAGGATAAAAAATGTTATAGAAAAATGTAGAAATGTAGTAACTACTGCGTGCTTCCTCAACATGTAAATTAGAATGTGATTTGTAAAAAAAAAAAAAGTAGTAAACCGTGTTTGAAAACTTGTTCATTTAAAATGCCAAGATGTTCAACTGTGTTGGAGTGCTTTTTCTGATATACGATTTATAGTTAAATCAAAATCAGTAATAGTTTGTGCTTTTAAATTATCAGTATTTTAATAACTACTTGCAAAGTATTATAGTTTGAGACTAAAATAGTAAAATATTTAAATTTCATAGTAATCGAAACAGCAAAAACATTTTAGGCATTATAATTAGTCGAGAAAATTAATATGATTAAAATATTTCATTTATATTTATTTCAGAACAAGAAATAAACTCGTCTTTAAAATTTCGTATGTAGTAAAATTTGTGACAACTTTTTCTAATATTCCATACCAACGTATCTGTTTGTTAAACTGAAGAGTTCTTTTAACAATTAGGTCATTTCCTTTTATAATAGATAATCATTTCGCATTATACGCTTCGTCCAATAATTAATGAGTCTGATTTTCTCCAGCCAATCGAAAGGAGTGCAAGGTGGTCTCAACAGATGGAATATGTAGCAAGGGGCGTGATACAAGCTAGGAGACTCCGTATCGGTTGTCTCCGAGCCGTTTGCGAGTGCAGGTCTTGCCCACAATGATTAATGCTTACGTCAAGAGTTAAAATGTCGCAATTCATTGAGCAACGTTGTGTCCTCTAATTTTGCGTTAAACTGGATGAATATTCTACGGCAACTTTTGATATTTTCTGTCAGACTTACAAAGACAAAATCATGTCAAAAGACGTGTATTTGAATGCCACAAAAAAAACTCAAGGATGGATCTTCTTCGATTAATATAAAAATTTGCTCCACTAGGAGTGTGGAGGACTAACAGAGAACAGTAAGTTTTTCAGAAGTATTTAGACGTTTGGAGATTAGGATGCCCAGCGTCCGAAGGAAATCGTCGATACCTGAATGCCCCATCACGACAATGAGCCGAATCTCACGTCGCGAATTATGAGGGAAGTATTGACTAATAAACACAAGGTCGCAATGCTGCCTCAACCACCCTATATTCTAGGTCTGGTTCCTCTCCATCGCTTTTTGTTCCCTGCGATCGAAAAAAGACATGAAAGAACATCGTTTCCGTACGAAAAATGCGATTCAAGCTACTTCAACAGGGTACCTAATCAGCCCTCTGTTGCCGATTTTCAAGATATGTATGAAAAGTGGAAAAAACACTGAAAACTATGTATTGATATAGGAGAGTCACATTTTAAAACTTATTAACTTGCTGTACATATATCTTCATTGAATTTCTTTTTATGAATTCAGTCCCGATACTTAAAGGGCAAATCTTGTATAAACAACAAAAACAAAACTTTAATAAGATTCAACACTGAATATATAACACATATCACTGTTGAATCGCATTATTCAACCTTGATGTTAGAAAAAATTATCAGTTAGATATTGTATATAAATTCTCAGTATAATGTCCCATTATCATTTTCATGTACGTTAGTAAATATTTTAGAATCAAAAAATTTGAAATACTGATGTAAAATCTATAATTAAAATTGAATTTCGATCATAAATTTTGCTGCCTAAAATATAAAATCAATTACGTCTGTTTCTATACGAGCAATTGGAAATTTTCTGGAGGAAGAAAACGCTTTCCGAACGACCCAATCAAAGTTGTGAAGAATTCTCGAAGAATTCAAATGATTATTTCTTTTTGCACGAAAAACTTCATTTATTAACGGGGAGCTGTTTTAAATTTGTATGGACATAGTTATTTTTGGAATTCAATTTTTAATTTTGATGACATCATTTCGTCTAAAAAAACATTAATATTTATTGTTATTCTATTTTGTTTCCCAAGCAAAATAATATTAATTATTCATAAATCATTTCTCAATACAATTAGTTAAAAAATGTTATGTATATATATTATTTTTTTATAAAATTTATTTATATAGTCAGTCTATATCATTCTTAAAAACTGAACAATAAACTGGATTCTCGAATTCTGGGTAGCTGCCAATAGTAAATTGAGTAACTCTAGTGAAAATATTTCAGGGTTTAAATTGCCTGAAAGCAGTAGGGGAATTCAAATAATTTAAAAAAATCGGTTCACTGCCTTATGACTGTTTTAAACACTGAAAAATGATATTCCGAAAAATTTTGTTGATTACTTCATTCATTTAATACCTAAATAAACCAAGTATATAAAGCTAGATAATACTCGTACAATAAAAAGCGTTTTTAAGTATAATTAATGGAAATATACATATATATATATTAATACTTGACTAAAATCAACAATAGCATCTTCACATGTCAGTTTCTTCGCTTTTTATCAGACCATCGTTGGATGTGTAATTCATCCTTAACTTTATTTGTATTCTAAGATTCGTATCGCATTTCTTTAACCCCTTAATTGCCGCCGGCGTATATATACGCCTCACTCAACCGATGCGTTCACTGCCGCCGGCGTATATATACGCCTTTTCGAAGTACGATCCTTTGCATTGCGCTACTATAAAGAAAACTACTCCCACGATCTTGGAATGCCATAAAATGACCTTGACAAGGTTTGAAACGGATATTCTTATTTCATAGAAGAGGGGTAGGGTATTGGTAAAGGGGATTTTTCTGAAACGGGAAAGTTATAGCTGTGCAGTTTTGCTTCTGTTTCTGTTTGAGTAGGTCGTGCTTTTTTATTCTTCTTTTGCTTCTGTTTTCGTTTGTTGTGCGAAATAGCAGATCTTTTTACGAAAATGTCTGACAGTGATGAGAGTGATTTAGATTATTATTTTCCATCATCTTCAGGATCAGAAACGTCGGAATATGATATTACGTCAGATGAAGAGGATTCTGATTGCGACTATTCTCTGAAAGACGCCTAACGTTGGGTACAACTGGATACAAAAAATTTACAGAAGAGAAGAAGACAGAAGAGGTATTATATAACAATATTTCGCCACCTGTTGGATATAGCTATTTGGAATGCCTTCATCTTACGGAAAAAGAAGCTTCTAAACATTGACAATTACGATTTCCGAATGAATTTGGTGGAACGCATATTAGAAAAATTCCATGTTACCACACCACGATCTGCTAAACGACAGAAGTTACAAAACGATTGTCCTTTACGACTTACAGGTAGACACTTTCCGGACTTAGTACCATCAACGTCATCAAAGAAAAATGCATCGAGAAAATGTATTGTTTGTTCAAAAGCAAAAGTTCATCGTGAAACTCGCTATCAATGCAATGAATGTGATGCTGGTTTATGTGTTCAACCTTGTTTTAGGAAATATCACACAGCAGATAACTTATAACATCTGTTTGATTACACTGTTATTTTATACTTTAAATTTTGTACTTTTTTTTTCATTTTCTTTTTTCTGTGAAAGTAAAAAGGTTTTATGTTGCAAAACGCACCTCTTTTTCCCCTCCAATACACCGCATAACTACGCGCGCCTGTATGAAAAACGGTGGCACTGGGGAGCGTATCTCGTAAGTTTTCCTCGGCAGGTAAGGGGTTAAAAATAGGCCAATTAGACTGATAGTTAAGTATAATTTCTACAAACCGGGTTCGTTTTAATCATCAAAACTTGAAGTTAAGGTTTTGCCAAACCGTTGATGAGCGATTAAATTCCATGAATGCCTAAAAGTACGTACAATCAAGCTATACGTATCGAACTTAAAGGTTCTTAGAAAAAATTTGATTTATAGAAATTTCGAGGAATAGAAATACATATTTAAAAAAATTTTCATCATTTTCTTATCAAAGCAATTATGTGTATAGTTCATATTTTATAGATAAAGAGGACTTTTTTTTAAGAGACATAAAAATAATATGTCGAAGAAATTCATCTTAAATAATGTACAAATACATATGTAATTTACAAATTTGCTAACAAAGTATAAAAAGTGAATGTTTGTAATCAAAAAAAAAAAACGCGATTTTCATTCGTTTTTGGACAAAATAGCTCCAAATGTCTTTTCAATGGGTTATCTTTAACTCACATTGTAACTGTGTCTGGTTCAAAACTTTAAAAGTTTTTTTTCTCTTATTTTAAAGCGCTCGAGCTGAAATTTTCTATACAGGATTGTTTTCAATGATAGTACGATAATTTAGTTATAATTAAGAAAAATTGATTGATTGAAACTAATTATTTAAAGAATTAAATTGTACGTTAAGTTTCTCATCAAGTCGAAAAATCAATTTTTAATAAGTTATTATTTGCTTCAATTTTAATTAAATTTAGCTTAAATATATTCAATTTAATAATTTATCGTTTCCTTTAATTTTAATATCGGAAAAGTTTACTATTGTCCATTTCTCGATATTTCATCGCTTACTTTAATTCTTGTATTTAATTGAGTAATTTAATATTAATTATAAAAAAAAGGCGCACTTTGGGTGGCTAAATCTGTTTTTTGCTAAACTTTGCAGAGAACTTTTTTGAGATTTATATTTCTTTTTCTTGTATTAAAAAATTATGTTACGCAAAGTGTGAAGTGTGAAAGGAAACCCATGTTCAAAACTCTTTTTACCGGGTTTTTTTAGTATAATATTTTCTGATGTTGTTTCAAAGTAATGTTCATTTTTATTTTTAAAGAAGTAAAAAATTCTTCGAAAACGTTCGGAGATACAATAACTTCCTTTAACAGCTAGACGTATTGGACACTTTAGATTACTCCTAGTGCTTTGTGTGTGTGTGTGTGCGTGCGTGCGTGCGTGTGTGTGTGTGGTTTTCAATTAATTCATCGTCAATATCTTTTGGTTCATCTTGATTAAAGCCCGAGAGGGTTATGCACCCCAATATTTATATTCCGCCTCTCTCTAGTCACGTATAAAAAATGTTAAAATTTGAAAGTTGTTCGATACATATGAAAAAATTCTGTTGTGCATGCAGAAACTGTTTTTATCGCAAAAACTCCAGGTTCCTGAAAATAGTTCGATGTATGAAAATTCGAAATATAGTGATTCGACTGTATTTTTGATTCAGCTTTATATTAGTATCACTTTGCAGTAACTTACTCGAAGACCAAAACTAGTTCTTTTCGCTATATTACTGATTAACACTTTTTTAAAACTATTTAAAGGGATAAGATGCGCAATTAATGGTTTTCACAAAAACATTCTGTTTCAGAAGTCGAGAAAACACGTAAATATATTCAAGAAACATATTTTCAATGTAGTGATGTAATTTGAGGATTATTGTCAAAAATAAATAAGATTAAAAGTTCATAAAACTAAAAGATGATCAAGAAACAATTTTTTCCCCCATTGTTAAGTTACTGAAACCCTAATGGTTGGAAGGCACCAAATAGATTTGTCTGGTAATATCACTATAAATCACTAATTGTTTTTGTTTCAGATTTCCAAGGGAAGTAGAAACATTGCCAAATCATTTCTATTTCACAGATTTTGAAAGGCACGTCAGTGAGATAGCGTCATTCCATTTAGATAAGTAAGTTGCAATAATTCTTTTACCTAATAAATAAACAAGATGAAGATAAATAGTTCATTAATAGATCTTCTTAACACTTTAAGTTGACCATATTTTAGCTCTAACCTTGGCGATAGAAAGAAAATGGCGCGAAAAAGCATCAAATTCAGAAGTAAGCTATAATAATAGCAACCCTTTTTTCGAGGAATAAAAAAAAAAAAAAAAAATTCAGCGCGTCTGAAAAACGCGCTATTGACACTATTTCCTTGATCGCCAAGTGTAAGGGCTAAACATGATTTTACGGCAAAATGTTAACTTATAAAAATTTCAATATTTATATTTTAATCACTGTATATACTTTAACATGAAGTCACTAAATCCTAATCTTTGCATCAAGCACTAAGCCTTTGCAGTTATAGTTTGAAATACTATAACTGTCCTATTGAAATACTATACTTTTACTAATTTTTACTATACTGTACTAATTGATTTTGATGAATAATTTTCATTTGCACATAAATTGGTGTAATACAATATCCTTAATTTATTTTCAGACTCTTAGGTTACCGAAGAACGCCTCCTTGCGTCGGGAGGAAGGTGAATATATCCGAAGAATTTTATCCACTGGTAGAACCAGATCTTCACAAAACGTTCTTTATATCGCCAGGTTTGAATAATATATTTTAAAATCAATTTGATTTGAATTTCTAATGGCTGTTTTTAGCCTTTTCAGATTCTCATCACTCCAATTTTTTCTTCGATTCTTGAGCTGTTATAGAACTTACAGATTTTACTCAAACAAAAACATTAAGCTAGAATTTTAACCAGATTAATTTATTAAATTGGTGAACTTACTATGGTGTCTCCCGTTTTATTTCTTTCAAACGATTGGGATATAACCTCAAGGAAAGAATATCTTCAAGGCAGGAAAACAGAATATATGGAGAGTTTTTTAACAATAAAAGGAGTCAAATTTATATAATATAACAAAAAGAAAATTGTAATACCGAGAAATTATCACCAACTTTCAATAATATTGTTGTTTTCAAAATCAGTAACGTTTTAACAAATTTGGCTTATATTTGACACGGTTCTGTTCATTATTAATCGGTATAAAAACTTTATACGGAGGTTAATTTGTCTGTTAATTTTCTCGTCTAAAATTTGTTTAGAAAATTTTTATACATAAACTAGAATATGAAGCACAAAATAAAAGAAGTAATTAGTGAAGTAGAAACTGTTATTTGTGCTTAACCATTTTAATGAATTATTTGCTTGCAAATAAACGGAAAAAATGAACATTAAAAAATTCATTATATTATAAAAATATTTTTTTTTTTAACATTATGAGACACCCAATTTTTAATTGACAAATCATTTCACCACTTAGAGAAATATTAAAAAACATTGATGCATCATCAAAGGTTAAAATCCTATTTACTTTAAATGTTATATAACATTGTATTAAAGCATATCATATTATATTAGCCTACTGTATAGTATAATATAGGGTTATTCAAAATGAATTGTCCCATTTCAAAATTCCATATTTTCAAAAATAAACGACACAGAATGATGAGTAATACATGAATGCAAAGGAAAGAATGTGTAAGTTATATATTATGAACAATAGATGGCCCTCGTGTATTCTTCGTGAAGCTGTTTTACCAAGAAGCTTTCATGGAGCTATCTTGGGCAATTGAATCAGTTGCATTAGATCAGATGGCTGGATGTTTCACAGATAGCTACTTAAGTCACCTGATGTGACCCCATGCGATTTCTTCTTTCAGGGGTTTGTAAAAGGTTAAGTGTATGCTCCTTCATTACCTGTAAATTTATGTGAACTTAAGCAACATACTTTTGCTGCTTTCAATCAATTACCACTGACACTTTACAACGTGTTTGGTAGGAATTTGCATATCGAATAGACATTAAATAAGTAACTAAACGAAGTCATTTTGAACACTTGTAAAAAAAAAAAAAAAACTTGTATCATTCTGTGTCGTTTATTTATGAAAATATGTTTCGGGTGACTTATTTTGAATAACCCAGTATAATATTACGATATAAAGTAAACAGCTAGTTTTTTTTAAAAAAAAATACAAATGCACTGTTATATGATAACAATTTAAAATCAAATGATCGGATTCAAGCCAAAATTTTAAATTTCTCACATTTATTTCTTCTGGATATAATTAAATATAAATCCAGGTAAAAAACATTAAATTGTATTAGGAAAAACAAACAATTTCTTAAAATCACAATGGTTGATACAAGATAATTTTTCCATAGGTTGCACACATATTATTTTGTATATAAGAATATTACCAATTTATGAGAGAGATAACATTTTTGTCTACTCCAAAAAAAAAAAAAATACATAAAAAAGAACTAGACTTTAACGAGTTAAGATGTATATTTCTTTCGAAACCATTCATTTACATGCCAATTTTTATTTTTGAATAGCGGGCAATGTCTGTTTTCATGGCCAGTGCACATACTACTGTGATACTTCACATGCAATCTGTGGTGATCCTCACATGTTGGAAGGGAGCCTGTCCATATGGCTGCCACCCCGAAATATTTTGGAGAGGAAGCCCATTCGAAGTCCTTGGAGGAGATCCTACAACAAGCGACGCAAGGCATCCTGGGAAACAGATAACTATTACTGCATTAACCAAGTGAAAGTAAATCCACCCTACGACCATGGACGAAGGATCTATGATCTCATGGATCTTGTAATTTTTGATTATCTGACGGGTAGGTTTTTGTCATTCAGTGTTAAATTTGATTGAAAATGGTACATTTACTTCACAAATTTCATTATTCTACTGAGTGCTACATTATGGATTCGCTAAATGAAATTAAGATAGTAATCACTATTTGTGCAGTATAAAATGTATTTCATCACTTTTGCAAAAGATTAACTATCATGGAGCATTGAAAATTTATATTAAATAATGCAAGAGATTATATATTTTGTAATAATAAATTAATAAGTTTGTTTCAATAATCAAGCGATATCAATAAGAAAAGAGAAATTTCTTAATTAGAGGGAGGAAAGCTGCAAAAAATATGGAACATTTTTATCAGAGTTCTTCAAAAAGGAATGCGTTTCTCACACTGCAACAAAGTACTTGGTACAAGTATTAGTTTAGATTACACAACAAAGTCTATTTCCTGGTATGCCGATCAAAGCAGTTTGATCACAGAAGATTCACCTAATATAACGCATAATTATAGGAAATACTCTTTTGTAAAAAATCTGCAGATCTATTTTTTCCCGCAATTATTGCTGTTGTTGTTTTAAATACCATCTGATCTAGTCAATGGACTAGATCACATCCATGAAAAACACTAAAAATGTCAAAGACAAGAAGAGGCTGCTTGATCAAGTCCTTCTCCCTGGAAAGACCCAGACAGAAAGATGTTCAGGATAGGACTGATTAGAATTGCAATTTTTGCAGATGGAGATCTTATTCCTCTGGTTAAATTTGAAGTACCTGAAGTGACCGCTCAGAAATCTTGATATTATAGTCTTCTGAGCTGATCACTTTCAAAACCGATAGCTCCAGCAACTTTCTATACTACCTGTTATGCGTTGGAGGAAAACGCCAAGAATAGTCAACAGTTGATATAATTCTTCAGCAAGTCACTAGAAAGGTAAAGGTAGCAGAAGTAGAAGTCATTGTAGCACCCTCCTTAGCTAATATATCAGCCACTTCATTACCGCTAATATGAAGGGGAATCCATTAAAGATGGCAAAATGAAAGTTTTTTGAAATGAGGTCAGTATAGAGACTGATGCTCTATCACCAATACGCAACCTGTTCTGCAAGTGTTGTATAGAACTGCAATTGTCGGTCAAAATCCAGATAGCTTGATAGGCAGTGCAGGAGGCTGTGGCCTTAATTGCAATTTGTTTTGATCGAAAAATAAGATCAGTGATCAGAATTTCTGATTTTAATTGTAAAGCTGTTAGAATGTGTTTTCACAAAGATACCACTACCCCTTAGCATTATTCCCCAAAATCTTCACGGGTGGCAGCAAAAATGGGAATAACCTAAGTGTTTCCAAAATAGTGTGACATAGATATTTTTGTATATCACGTTTTTTGCTGGTATAGGACGCAAGATCTGTATTAAAATAAACTCTAGGTAGTTCTTCCGAAGAGTTAATGTAAGGTTGATCCTCAACATTGCTCATGAGCCATGTGACACAATTGTACTATTTACAAATACCGATATTGAAAAAGATCTTGCGGGCGAAAGTTGAGAGTTATGGTGTAAAAGCCAAATCTGGCTATATTGCGCCAAAAATTGAGTATCTGTGATATAGATATTAGTAAAAATGGGAAAAAAGGTAAACATTAAAGAGAAAGAGAGAAATATCGCTAATATATCATAGAGGTGCGTCGCCCATGTTTACCGAAGACTGGAAACCTTTGATAAAGAAAAATATCTCTAGGGTTCCTCGAGAAAGAAAAATATTCTCATTTTTTTTCAGGAATTTTTTCGGAAAAGAAAAACATCTCCAGGGTGATTCTCGTACATTCCTAAAGCAAGTGAGCCCCTGAGGGGGTAAAAGATCTGGCCTCGGAAAAATTGAATAATCTCCAATAATAAATCCAGACTCAGATGCAGATTGATTGATAGTTTATTAACGTCGCACTTAGAAGCTACATCAATGCTACTGGTGATGGATCTCTTAGTTTTAAACCTCGATCAAGTGACGAGGGTAACACTTGAGCTGGCTTCCCCTTCCCTGTAAACTTCCACCCCATACCAACGGTAGAACTTGGAGCCTCGACAGATTCAATGTGCATCGGCTCTACTACATGTCTTTAGTGACATCAGGATTCCAACCCACAACTCGACTGAAACCACGCCAGACGAGAACTCGCGTTCATGACGACTGGGCTACCGCGGCCACACAGATGCTCATATATGACAAGAAACTTTTGCATGGAATCATATTAAATTTAAGTAGTCATCACGAAGTTTCATATTTTCTGCTGTTATGTTATTTCGTATATATATCAATCAAAATCTGATACCACATAAGTTTTTTTTAAAAAAATTCAATGTCATTCTTATAAGAATATTTTTTAAAAATCGTAATTAAATGTATATCATATATTTCAGGCAATATGGATCGACATCATTACGATGAAGTTTTCACATTTGGCAACGACAGTGCTCTCATTCACTTGGATCACGGTCGTGGGTAAGTTTATATGTTATTTTTTAAATAAATTATATTAATAAGTCACAAAATGCACATGCACACTACATTTTACTCTGCGGTAAAAAAAAATAATAATGAAAACAAATTCTTTCATTCACGAATTGATTCTTCCTTTAAAAATTTATTGAATGCGATTAAAGATTTATTTTTGACCATCAATTAATGTGCTGCCTGTGCACAATATTTTATTATATCACTTTTATATATAAAAAAAATATTTAAGTATTTTATAAGCCAAATCTTCATGGATCACCTTTATCCAATGAGTAGTGAATTCATCACATTTGTAACTTCCTACTTATAGAGTAAACTGCTGGACAAACAAAATGTAACATGATTTAGTTCTTTAAAATATCAAAATCTAAATTTTTAAAAGAACATTTGAATAAATTAGAATTAAAAATCTATCTTACGCAAATGTAACTAATTTGAATAAGTTTATTAACATTTCAATATAACCACAGAAAATTATTATAAAAATATCACATTAGGACTTTATCACTAAAATACAATAAGAACGACACATGAAAAAATGACTATAAGGCGAAAGCGTGAATAAGTTGAAGTAATCGAATAAAAGGAGACAGCAAGGGTATAACTAATTAAAAATGTACATGAAAAGTAAAATGTGAAGCACCAGATAAAATTCTCTATCATTACTTTTGTGATAGTTATTTTACAAGCAAGCCCCGATCCAGGTTTTTCGCCACTCTGAGCAACCATTACTTTCACTATCCTTTAAGAATTTTATTTTTAAACATAATTTTTGTAGGTATTTTATAAAGTAAAAAACATTATTTAAGAAAAAAAAAAAAAAAACATTATATATATATAATTAAAACATGAAAGAAAATAAATTGGCTTTCAGAAATATACAAAAACTTTTTTAAATGAATTGAATACTTTAAAATTTATATGAGTTCTAATAAATTCTCTCTTTTATAAGTTCTTTAAAACGAAAGTCGTGTTCGACAAAATCAAAGGCAAGCCACTTAACTTACGAGTCGTTGGTCATCTGAAATAGTAGTTTTTGTTATTTGTAGTTTAGAAAAATTTCTTTCACCAGATTGTGGAAAAGTTTATACTATTATATAGTACAAAGAACTCAAATTAAGTAACTCCTTAACTAACAATAGGGTCCACTGTGATAGTAGGGTCATCTGAAATAGTAGTT